>VYZP01029055.1:4855-101102 GCA_013400635.1 Hypocryptadius cinnamomeus
CGTGTTGGTAAATGTGTTTATAAAGCATAAGAGTCCAATCCATCAGCCCTCAAAGAGCCTAATCAATATATTCCAATTTGATCTTAGAGAAGTTTCGCCTCTGGGAAGTTTAATTTATTTCAACTCATGGCCATGAAAAAATGAGCAGCCACAGCACTTTGACAAAATAGAAAAAGTGGATGAGGTTGTATCCAGCACCCGTTCCATTTCAATTTTCCATTTTACCTGAACAAATCACCCCTACGACTTGAATGACCATGAAAACTGATCGAGCGATGGAGAGGGACTGCGGGCAAACAGAAGAGAGGAATAAAATATGGATGGGAAATGTAAATTGCAGGACTTCTAAGATGCTTGGCTGCATTAGTGGGGTCTGTGCAGAGTATAATTGGAGTGGAATACCTGGAACTTAGTGTGCAAAGTAAATGGCTTGGTTTGTAACTGCACAGGGCTGCAAAGCTGGTATCTGACCAGGCTGGTGTGTGGAAGCCTCTTCCCTGCATCTATACAAAACTATTTTTCTATGCTCTGTAACTTTGGCATTGAAAACCCTACTGCCCGTTTTTCACAATCCCAACTTCAGGAATCAACTCAAACCCCTCCTTTAAAACATTACTACAGTGGCTAAACAAAACCATTCTAGAATTCACAGAATCACCAGGTTGGAAGAGCCCTTCAAGATCATTGAGTCCACCCCAGCCCCAACCTCTCAACTCAACCCTGGCACCCAGTGCCACATCCAGGCTTTGTTAAACACACCCAGGGATGGTGACTCCACCACCTCCCTGGGCAGACCATTCCAGAACTTTGTGACTCTTTCCATGAAAAACCTCTTCCTAATATCCAACCTATATTTCTCTTAGCACAGCTTGAGACTGTGAATTCTCCTGAGCCATCCCCACGTGTTGCCATATCTGAGCAAATCAGAGCCAGGGATGAGCATCTGAGGAATACCTCTGCAGAAAACACCTGCCTGGACACTGTGTCTGTGAATCTTGGCTTTGCACCTTCCTGTCTGAAGGTTCCCATGCTTTTTATTCCAACTGTCCTTTTAGCAGGACTGGCAGCTGAAGCCTTGCTGAGATGATTGAGGGATATTGCAGGAATTCCAGTGTTTATTGGCAATGGCTCAGCCCTCTTCTGGAGGTTAAGATCACACTGCTCAGGTTAGATCAATGTACAAGGGACTTTGAAGTGTATTTAACAAAAATACCATGTAAAACAAATGAAACATTTCTTTCACTAACCCTCTAAGGAGTTAAGCCAAGATGCTTGACATACTTGTTATTTTACACTGTGGTGGGGTTTTTCAATCTTGTTGGTTTCCAGCAGGGATTTTGCTCAGAATGGACCATGAGAATGTGTTATACAGGGATATCCTTGGTTTTCATTAAAGATGGAGGCTGGAGGAGGACAACAGGTATCTTCCCATTATCAGAGACAATCATTTTTCTTCATGAGAACCATCACTGTGTAACCAAGATTTTTTTTTTCTGGCCTTGGCCTGTGTTACTAGAAAGGATTCTGGGGAGGATACTCCATTCAATGCTAATTTGTTAAGAGTTGATTGTACTGTCCTCAGAAAATGCAAATCAGTTGTTTATACTGATGCCAGAAAATGTAAAATCAGAAATGAGTATGTTGATTTTCTTTCCTCCAACTGCATTTCATCCTAATGTTTCTGCTTTGATGCTTCTTCTCCAATCTTATTTGATGTAGCATCAGACCATCTTTTTTATGTCAAACATTTGCTTCAAAGCTTCTCATAGCCTGTGCTAGTTGTCAAAAGTTGGAGGCAACATGTTTTAAACATTCAGCAAGCATTCTTCCGAAAAGAAAACCACTATTTCTAATGAGCATTTGAGAGTGTGCTGCACTGCAGAAACTGTTTTTTAAGATCTGTCACAAATGATTTACTTTTATTAGTTTTAATGGCCCTTAGCTACAGGCATGGAATATAAGTGAAAATTAAGATATTTCTCACAAGATAAAAATAGATTTCCATCAGAGATGGTGGGTATTGCCCTTCCCTCACTGATGCCCTCTTTAGTTCTGTTTCTGGATGGACAACCCTGCTCCAAAGGAAACAGCTTCATGGTGTTATGGCAGGCACATATTCCTCTCCAAGCCTGAGATCTGCTGACTTCAGAGGCCCTTTTCCTTTTCCTAATCATTCCCAAGGCTTTCCATCCATAGCATTTGTGTCATTCCCACTGAGGTGTTCCATAAGCTTTACTGAGATTTGGCCATGGGACATAACACAGTGTTTCTGCTCAGAACAATAGGTTTGTTTTTTCTCCTGTTGAACTGAAGAACTTGTGTGAAACCAACATTTATTAATTCCCATTCATAATTTCACTCCCTCTCTCCTCTCCTCCCTGCTGTTCACATCCTCTGTCTCAGATAAAACCATGGTCTTCCTCTTTGTGTTTTTTGTTCTTTCCAGATTTTGTTATTTTTAGGAGGTTGTTTTTAGAATGTGCTTTTATTGTGATTGTTATCACCTCATTTTGTTCTGTATTTAGTAGAGAAGGAGTGCTATAACTACACTCACATCCTGAGGGCTCTGCCTCAGACTCCCTGTGTGAGCAAGGCCTTGCCAGGCTTGTTCCAAGCAGGAGCATAGCTCCAAAGAGAAAATGCTTCTGTGAGAGGATCTCTCCCCTCCGTGCCAACCCCCTTGCTTTGTTTTCAGCCACCATACTGTGTGATTCTTATTCAGCAAGAGATTTTTATATCACCTGCAACCCATGAGAGCAAAGCAGCAGTCTGTGGTTCCTACTACAACTCCTCTGCATCAAAGCCTTGTGGACTTACTACAGCTGGAGCTTGTTCTTTGGTTTCAGTAATAGAGAAATTCACTGCATTTCTTGTAAAAGTTCCAGATCTAAAACTTCCTAAAATCCCAAGCATCTTCAGTTTCCACTTTCTAATCTGTAGCTGGTTTAGAGCTCCAGCCTGAATAATGTATCACCACTTGCAGTAAAGAGCTGTGATAACTGAGCAAAGACACCAAAGACACCTGATGCCATGAGCTCTTCCTACCCAGTAGTCTTTGGATGCAATTTCCCAACTAAAACCATCATTGTTTTTCCCCTTAGGTCCAGTGCAGCATTCTCCATCTGGAATGTACTCATTGGACTGGGGCTCTCCTGCCTCTTTCATAATCCTCAGTAATTAAGCTTTTACAGCTAGAACATAATTGATAACTTTATTGCTGATTAGAAAGACGGGCTATCTCCAGCTCCTTGCCCACAGCTTCATTGGCTGTGTGGTATTAAGAGAACAACACTTGTTTTCCCTGAGGAAGTGAGCATTTGGGATGGGAACATGTGGAAGTAGCCAGATTGGGCTCTTGATTACCCCAAAGAACAAGGAGACTAATTTCACCAAGTCAGAGTAATTACTCTGGATTTACATCAACAGGGTTGGGAACATGGTTTGGTCAAGAGAGCAGATCAGTGGAATAAAACTGAGCTAATTTTACAGGATTTCTTCTCTGAGTGCAGCCACAATTTAATGGTCACCTATAATTAGTTAATTCATTTGCTACTGTAATAAATGCTTTGCAGCCCTTATAAATGTCCATTAAATGTGTCAAATTCCTTCCTCCTTTCTTCCACACACACACAATTTCCTTGGCAAGTGAGAGAGCGCAACCAAACCAAAAGGTGAAAAGAAGGATGCAATATGAAGAGGGCATGTTTTCCCCTGTCACTCACATTCTCATGCTTGAATGAGTAACAAGTGCCCTGTAATAGTGTTTTAAATGCAACATATTCCACCCTGGAAAAGGGAGAAGCAAACTCTTATCCCTTTTTTTGTGATTACTGTCTTCAGTGGAACCTTAGTGATTTAATCTGATGGAGGACCCAGTCCTGACTTTGATTGGAAACACCTCTATAGGTAAAGGATGGTGAATTAGTTGAAAGTAATTGGGTCCTTTTAATGAAAGAGGTTCTCAATTTGATCTACATCTCATGCTTCAGGGTTTACATGATTGGTGACTCCTAGTGCCTGGGGAACACCTGAAAATACAGGTCAGTTATTCACCTTTCTCTTCTGAGCTCTTGCAGCTTCTCCAGCAGCTCTCTCTCCCTATTGCACCATCTCTCTCTATTAAAACACTTGAACAGTGACTCTGCCAAACCCACTGTTCACAGATCACTCTGTACTTCTGGAAGGTCTGTGGTGAAACTCAGATTAAAGCAGATTTTGAAAGCCTGTGCTGTATTCTCTCTGCATTCCAACTCTGCTTGGCAAAAACTCAGGAAACTCTGAGTCTGACCACCAGGATCAGCCGGGCAGGGGTGAGCTGGAACAGTTCATGGGTCACTGGTGGCTCACTGAGCAGCTTGGGGGACCCTCCCTCAGTGCAGTTGGGCACCACAGAAAGTCCAATTTATCTTTCATCCTTGTATGACTCCTTGACTAGAATAGAATAGAATAGAATAGAATAGAATAGAATAGAATAGAATAGAATAGAATAGAATAGAATAGAATAAAATAGAATATCCTGAGTTGGAAGGGACCCACAAAGATTATAGAGCCCACCAGGATCATCCGGGCAGGGGTGAGCTGGAACAGTTCATGGGTCACTGGTGGCTCACTGAGCAGCTTGGGGGACCCTCCCTCAGTGCAGTTGGGCACCACAGAAAGTCCAATTTATCTTTCATCCTTGTATGACTCCTTGACTAGAATAGAATAGAATAGAATAGAATAGAATAGAATATCCTGCGTTGGAAGGGATCCACAAAGATTATAGAGCCCACCAGGATCATGGAGCCCAACTCCTGGCCCTTCCCAGGACACCCCAACAATCCCATCCTGTCTCTGGGAACATTGTCCAAAACACCCTCAATCTGTAACTTGTATAAATCTCCTAAATCCTGCCCTAATCCCAGCACCACGCTCAGAGCATGCAGCATTCCTTGCCTTGCTAATTTTTCTCTATTTAAATCCATGGAACAGGTGGATCAGTGGCCACCAGGCAGAATCTCAAGTTATGGGTTGGAGGGTGTAACTTCATCTGGGCTTGAAACCCCATATTTAAACATTACAGACCTTGCTGTTTATCCACTGAGATTTCCATTTAGGAAAAGGGGGGGGTCACTTCCTCAGCTCCCATTTTCAGCATCTATTTCCTTCTCTTTTCCTTCCCTCAAAGGAAGTCAACAGAGAGATGGCAGGAGAGTAATACAACAAACTACAACACATTGTGTAATTGAAATGGACCATAATCACTAATATTAAAGACAGTGAATCATTCTAATCGAGCCATGCTCAGCAAACAATGAAAAACTATGTGCCAGAAAAGCTAATGCTGGTTTTAAAATGAACAGAAATGAGGCAAAATGGAACCTCACTCTTTATTCATGAAGGTCAATTTAACGTGATTATTTTTTCCCTGGCATCATAGCTTTGTGATTACTGTTGTATACCTCAGTGCTATTTTCTAACCTAATAACAGTAAAAAATAACCAGCTGGTGATGATTCTGTTTAAAGCAGAGACTAAATGCTCACAAAAACCTGCCAGTGAACAGTTGCACATGCTAATCAGACACAGCTCAGCCAGATTCCCAGCAGAGTCCATATTTTGCACATTTCTACTGGTTGACTACATTGAGAAATTAGATTACGCCTCGGACATTCCAGGCTTGGAGTGATCCGTGTTCATTCATTCCTCCTGGGTCAAATCAAACCCTCCATAGATCAGGCAGACACTTTTCATTCATCCCACTCCACATCTTCCATAATATTTACTCATATGCAGTACAGCCATGCTGGGGACTCGCTGTTCCAGGGACAGCTTCTCCCCAGGTGTGTTTTTATTCTGGAGCAGAGAAATGGCTCCAGCCTGGGAGAAATTACTGCAGGGACAGCAAGGAAAGGATCTGCCCCCTGGCACGTGTGACATTGGGAGAGGGCTCTGCTGATGGCACTTGGAAGAAAGCTGACACCGTTAATGATTGATAATTACCAGACTTGCCAATGAATGCTGTGAATTTCGAGGAGCAGTGCGGGAGGACGGAGAAAAAAGTTAATTAAAAAAAACGCCCAAATGTTCCCCTGCTTGGAGGAAATTGTTGTTGCTGCTGGAATGAAGCAATGCCTTTTGTTTTGGTTATTTCTCAGCTGTCTGTAGATCTCAGCAGCAGCAGCAATGTTACTGGCATTTATGCTATACAAATATAGATCTTTTTAATACATAAATAAATGCATTTTTTTACACGTACATCTTTTTTTTTTAAATTTTGCTAAAATCCCAGAGAGACAAATTAGTAAAGAGGCAGAGCTTTGCCAGGGAACCTTCATCAGCTCAGCACTAATAACTTCTTTCAGCAGCCATGGATAGCTTCTGACATCACAGCTCAAGCTTGTCCGAAAGCTAATTATTTTCCCTGTTATAAAACAAAGGTTCTGTATCAAAGGCCCGTAATGTGACATGGCACATGCTCCAGATGCACTGATTTGCAAAATAAATCAACTGTGTCAGGGTGGAATTTGGAGAAGAAATTACAACAAATTGCAATTATATTTGCAGTGGTACACTGTTTAAATGCATTGTCAGTTTGTTAAATGCAATGCACCATGTGTGTCTTTTCCAAGTTGTTTGTGGGGGAATAGAAGAGGAAAAACTCTCTTCTGTCAAAGGAGAAAAAATCTCCTTCTCTCCTTGTAAACCCTGTGCAGCTTCTTCCAGCCTACAGAAACTGGCAGAGCAGGCTTTATAAAACATTTCATGGTGTCAGAGGAAGGCAGATATAACCAGCAGGAGCAAATGTTTGGAGGCCATCCCAGCCCAGACAGAACAAATGAAGAGATGTTTAATAACAGAGAGCACTCAAACCTCCCTGATCTCCCTACCTTGTTCAGGCTCCTATGAAATCATCAGGTAACAGAGAAGGAGACTTGGTTTGCTTTGCTTTCCTCCTCCACATGGAGACCATTTTCTTCCCTTTCTCCCTTTTTCCTTCCTAAGGGTCGCCTCCCTGAGCAGTGCCCAAATCGTGGCACTCACTGACCATTAGGCAAAGGCCACGTGTCAAATGGTCACTGAGGCACAGGATCCACCAGGATCCTGCCCACTCCAGCACAGCTCAGCCTGATGGCTGGATAAGAAAAGGACAGTGGGAAGATGGAAGGAAAGGGAAAATTGGTTGAAAGAGGTCTGTCTGTATGGGTGTGTGACCCCAAAATTTCCTCAGTACTCTCAAAGTACAGCCAGTCCTTGGAGCACTGGCAGTCCTGGGCTGAATTCCCTCTCTGCCCTCACAAATCAGCCTCCTCCTCTGAATCTGTGACTGTATTTTCTGTTTTCTTATACTTATCCCCTTCCTATCCACTCCTTAATTTATTTACTTATTTTATTCTCCTTTTAACACAGAATTATTGTAGAATCACTGACTGGTTTGGGTTGGAAGAGACCTTAAAGCTCATCCCCTCCCACTCCTGCCGTGGGCAGGGACAACTTCCACTGTCCCAGGCTGCTCCAAGCCCTGTCCAGCCTGGCCTTGGGCACTGCCAGGGATCCAGGGGCAGCCCCAGCTGCTCTGGGCACCCTGTGCCAGGGCCTGCCCACCCTCCCAGGGAAGAACTCCTTCCCGAATTCCCTGCTTTTGCCTGGGTATTTTCAGCCTCTAATTCTTGCTTTCCTGTTTGAACTTCTATTCCCCACCTCCTTCTCCATGTTGTCATCTGTTTACTCTTGCAAACACTTTTCCTTTCATTCCCAGCACTTGTTTCCCTTCGATTTGTGTCTCTAGGTGTGTATATTCACACATATACACATATATGTATATATATACATAAATCCTGCAGCTTTAGCCTTTTGCATTTCAAAACCAGCTTGTCCCTGGAGTCAGTTTGTTATTCCAGTCTTATTCTCTTTATTGAGTTATTTTCTTTGCTGCTATCAGTCTCTAAATACAATCCAGTAAAGATACAGCAATGATTTTTGACAACCTGACCTTTCTCTGCTTTCTTACACTTGTTTAATTAGGTACCACATGCAGCTGTGGCTTGATCTTTACAGTTTTCTTACCTCCCCCACCTTCTACCTGGAGGTGGGGGGAATAAAAAAAGAGAGAGATGTTGTTGAAAGAAGGTCATTTTTGACAGGTCTGCCAGTAATTTCAGGTGTTGGAAGGCTGTGAGTTCTGCAGGAATGGCAGGCCATGCTGTCTGTATTTTGCTTAACAAGTCAGAGAAAACATTTGGCTGGGGGAGGTGGGGAATTAAGTGATTTACTGGTTTGATGAGGGCTTGCAGTGATTTAACCTTCAGGTATCCAGTTTAAACACGTACCTGACAAACAAGAGAGGAAGCTGGGTAAAGATCTGCCAGGCTTTGCTTTGAAAAGCTCTCTGGAGCAGCCAGGCTGTGGGGTTGTGTACAGAGAGGAGAGATTCCCCCTCAGATCCTCAGGCTCAGGAACTCCTCATGCCATCCTTAAGGGTTGATGGTAGCCAATCTCTATTAGCAGAATGTGGGTAAAATGTGTTAGTTCTGGTAGTGTATGAGTTCATTCATAAAATCAGAGAGGCCTTTTCAGTTTCTAGTGAATCAGAGACTCATGGAATAGTTTAGGTTGCAAAAGACTTTCAAGATCATTGGATCTGTTAACCCAGCACTGCCAAGCCCTGTCTGTAAGCACCACATCCACATGTCTTTTAAAGCCCTCTAGGGAAAGGTTTTTGCTCCAGGATTCAGCAGGCAGGCATACATCCCCCTCCCAAAGCCCTCTCTCACTGGAGTGTCCCTCAGCACCTTGCAGGTAGATCTGAGCCATGAGAACCAGAAGCCACCATGAATGATCTGCCCAAGCAGTGTCCTCCTGGCAGATTTTGCGCAATTTTAGCAGGAAGGGAGAACATATCACCCTTGTCCCACATGAGCTGCCATTACACACCAAAACACACGTGAAATCCCTCCTCATGTGGCAGAGAAATGCAGAAATGGTACCCAAGGGTGGTGTGGTGTCTGTGGCCACATCTTTCTGTGAACTTATTGCTAGCTTTATTTGCCAGACTGCTCCTGGTTCAGCAGTGCTGGCTGCTGCATTTTCCCCTTGTGACACACATTCTAACTCAAGCAATCTCCTACAGGACCATTCAAAGCCTACAACTGGAGTCCTTCAGCTTTGCTGTGTCCTCCAGAACAGATCCTCCTGTCCTGACACAGGCAGATCCCCCGCTGATTTCCAGGTGCATGCATTACTTGTAGTTTGGTATGGATATTATTTAAGCAAAAGGACATGACAAACTGCCTGGTAACGCTGATTAATGGGTGCCCCTGGGGAATAGTGAGGCATGAGATGAAGTTAAATAACTCCAGTGTGCATTACTCACCACTGCCACACCACCTGAAGTGTCTCATTGTGCCTAAAAAATGGATTCCCTTTTAAAAAGGAACATTTTTAATGTTTCACATTAATTTTCTCCAAAGTCCTTACACTGAAAAATATTCCCTGTGGAAAGCCCTCTCCCCACCTCCACCATCACCACCTCCCACCAAGGCTTGCCCTGCAGGTGTCAAATGTGTATTTGACAAGGTGAAACAGCTCAGTGCAAGCACTCATAACCCTCATGCCTACCTTGATTTATCCTGCATGCTCAGGTGGTGTCCCTCTGCAAACCAATCGATTCCTAATGGGATGCAAAGCTGGCTTCAAAATTTTTTTACTGGGCAGAGCATCCAAAAATGGTCCTGAGCCCTTGGACTCCACCCACAACTACCCCAAAACACCAGAGATACGCCAATTATGGAATTATAAAAGTTGGAAAAGCCCTCTGTGACCAGGGAGCCCAACTCAACGTTCACCACTACCCCACGTCCCAGGTGCCATATCCACAGGTCTTTAAATCCCTCCAGGGATGGGGGCTGTGCTGCTGCCCTGGGCAGCCTCTTCCAGTGCCTGACCACCACTTCTGTGAAGAGATTTTCCCTAATATCCAGTCTAAACCTCCCCTGGTGCAATGGGGGCCATTTCCTCTCATACTGTTGCTTTTACCTGGGAGAAGAACCTGACCCCACCTTGCCACAACCTCCTGCCAGGGAGTTGCAGAGAGCAAGAAGGTCCCCCTGAGCCTAAACATCCCCTCAGTCACTATTAACTAAGACCTGCACAAGCTCTGACCATCCAAAATTCTCTTTTGGTGCTAACACCACCACTTGTGTGCTAATCCCCTCCTTGTGACACATAATCTGTCCTGAATTCTGTGTGATTGTGCAAAAAGAAATGGGCAGCTCCCAATGGGCTTGGGTTTCATAGGAGTTCATAGAGGAAAGACTTTGTGAGCTTTTCCAATGCCTTGCAATGTGATGACTCAAATGTTTTAAATTATGTTTGTGCTTTTCCCAGATCTAGCAGAGAATCCAAGTCTTAGTGCTAAAAAAAATAAATCTTCCTGATGTTTAGTTAAACAAATCATGTACTCATAGTAGGCTGTGGTTATTTTCCTTTTGATTTTATTATTTTTTTAATTTATGGCTATTAAAGATCAGAGATTTAACACAAGGATATAAACCAGCATTCTCTGATTGCATTCACAAGAGATACCAGATCCTACTATCACACAGTTCACTCTTCAAACAAAAAGATCTGTGCACAGATAAAAACCACTTGGTCATTTATCACACTCTGAAATGCAACAGACCACACGGATAAATACTGAAAACAACATTTTTCAGAAGAAAAAAATGCTCCTTTGAAATTTATTAACCTAAAATATTGATGTGCACTATATAATATAGAGTAATAATGTATGAACTTAAAAAAATTATAGTGTTGAGTTGAAGAGACACAGGCAGCATTCTCTTCCTGCAGGAGGAAGCACTTGGAACAGGAGGGCTTGATACCTAAGGCTAAATTTAGGGAAGGGTGATAATTGCTTCCTTGAGTCTCAGAAATGTGTCAAATCAGCCCAGGGACTCGGGGTATTTTAGGCCACTGGAAATCAATATTTATCCCACCAAAATTTGTGGTTAACTCACTGCTAGAAAAGAATGGAGGCCCATTTGTTTCCAGTGGCTCACTTTTACCCTCTGTCAGCTTATTAAGGTTAAAAATGAGCATTTAAATAACAATCATTCAGCTGCAGAGTCCCCAGAGCAGGTTTGAATTCTGCACCACCAACGTGAGCCTTCAAAGGGGAAATTGTCCTTGTCAGGCAATGCCCCTGGGCAGGCTGCAAATGGCTGAGAGCAACCAAGCCCCCAGCCTCATCCTAAAGCTAGTATCTTGTGTGATGAATTTCAAAACTGAGCAAATTTTGGGCAGTCCCATGATGAGAAACTGGAATTTGCACATTGTGGTGCAGGTGTGAGGGTGCTGTCACACAGGTGGTGGGGCTGGCTCATGTGGGAGCTGTCACTTGTCCCAGGCACTGGGAGCAGAGCTGGGTTTCACAGTGACTCCTCAGCAGCCTTTGCTGTCCTCAGGTTGGGGATGTGACACTTGTGTTCCCTAAAGCCCAGAGTCACCAGTAGGATGCTGCTCCCTTGGTGTCGTGGAAACAATTTGATTTACAGAATCCTCACATTTCTCTATTTTATTCTGAGGCAGGAAGACTTCAGAAAAAGCTGTGTTTGTCGTCTCATCTTCTACTCCACTTGCTCAGCCTGAATTCAGCTGTGCTGCAGATTTGAGGACTCACCTGCAGCACTGAGGGTGCTCCACTGGGATCTGACTGTTTTTCATCTTGGAGATGGGGCAAAATAACCCTTGAGCACCTCAGCTCAGCCTTGTTAAAACCTAATGTAGGAATACAAGCAGGAGGGGGCCTGTTTTCAGTGCCCATCAAGACACACTGCAGACCTCAAGAGTTCTGGGAGCTGGGCTGCTTGGCTTTAAACAGCTCCAACTGGAGTGTTTCAATTAATCATTTATCAGCACAGAGGCAGAAGTTTTTCATAACTGGCCCGAGGAGCAGCCCTCAAAGAGGGGGAAGTGCAGGTACAAGTCCTCTGCACATCCTTCTCCAAGTCCAGGCTCAGACAAACCTTCTACAATCTTCCTGAGGTTTTGAGATGTGGATGAGGTATGTGCAAGGTCTGTGAAGAGCTGGCTTGGTAACAGAGCAGTAAAAATGCTGTCTTGCTTGTCAAATGCTCCAAGCAGGTCTTCAAGGTCTGCAGACACTGAAACCACATATCTGAAAATGATTGAGTTACTCAAGTAATTATTAAATTGGATACCACTCAAATCTCTTCTGCTCTTTGTTGTACGCAGTGATTCACCATTTACAGGGCCATAAATCCATTTGAAAGAAGAACAGCAAACCCAGGCTGGGGACCTGCTGCAGAGCTTTGGGAACGAAGCTGGAGCCTCCAGGCTGGCTCCTCTCCAAGGGGCCACGGCGTGGGGCCCTCTGGTGTGGAACCACTCCAGCAGGATCTCAGCAGCTCCCCAGCCACCCTGGCCTGCCAGAGCAGGGCTGGAAGGGCATGAAAAACACGTGTACAGTGAAAGAAAGGCTTTGCCCCTCTGCCAGAATTCTCTCTGTTCTTTTTCATGTTGCTTTTATCCACTCTCTCAGCCATCCTTCCTGACCACCCTCCACCAAGCCAATTTTCCATCTGACAATACATTTTCTTGTCTTAATTCTTTACCAAGGATTCACTTGTTTATTCATTTTCCTTTCTGCAAAATGGTTTAAATTACCATGCTTTGATAATTGATTTCCCCTCCCCCCACACACATACAGACAAGAAAAATAAAAAATATTTCCAGTGAAAACAAGGTCTATTTTGCAAACAACCTAATTTGGAGGGGAGGGGTGTGGAAAATAAGTGGGAAAAAATGCTGAATCACAAATATTTTGGACATCCTCTTGTTTTCTCCTGCTCTTGTTCCCCTGGCAGCTGGCAGAAGCAGATTTTAGAAAATTGCCATCCAGCACTTGGAGGCACCGCTGGGCTTCGTTAGACTCCTGAGTTTCACCAGGCAGACACTGCCCAGGGAAAACATCTTGCTGTGGTTGTGATTTTGAACTACAATATTTACCTCCACAAATACCTTCTGTTGTTCTTATACAAGCCTAAATGAAAAAGAAAAAACTTTGCTTTTTTGAGGCCTGGATTTGTCAGGTACCAGTCAGAGGTAACAGAAAGGAAATTTCCACCATATCTGTTGTAGCTGATGCATCCACTCAATTGCTCAGTAAAACAATTTGGTCATTTTTGCCCTGTACTGGCTGTTCTGTTTGGGCTCTACTTCTTCAACCTGCTCAAAGTAGTCCCATTTTTTTAAAACCTCTGTCAGAAGAAAAATAAAAAAACATATTTTCTCTCCTGCTATGACTAAGAAAGGAGAAGAAAAACCTCACCCAAATCCCATGAATTACATTATCCTGCTAATTGCAAAAGTCTTTGTTTTTCCATCTGTCAGGGACAAGGACTCAGTTTTGCAAAACTGTTGGGGAAAGGAAAAAATAAAAAAGAATTGGGTGTTCTTTGCCAATGTGAATGTAGAAAGCATTAGTGAGTCTGCAGACTTGGTGAAATTCAGTTACATTTTGCATTGTGAACTTGAAAACCTCAGTTTGGCTGAGAAAATATGTTAGAAAGTGAAAAAGCAGATGCTGCTTTTCAGGTCTGTCATTCACTTTTTAAATGTATTGCTCAATAATCACTAAAACACAGCTTTCTCAGGTGTTAAAACATCTGGGAGTCAACATCTCTCTTAACCCAGATCACTGGGAATTCTGAATTGATTCACCAAATTTCACAGAACAGAGAAACTACCTGGGCTGAATTTAATCCCATTAGCTGGATGTCCACATTTCAGCAGCCTCAGCTCCTCGATCTGAGCTGTCAGCAATCATCTCTGTGAGCATGGAGGAAGTTGGTGTTTTGCAGGAAAAATGCCACAGAACAGCCAGAAAATCCAAACAAACTGTGCTTCCACAGTGTCTGCAACACTGCAAGGGTAGAAACATGTGGGCAACCAACTTGGCACTCACAGCTGTCTGTGCCAGCTCTGCCTGGGAGCCAAGCCAAAACTGGTGAGGTCTGACCCATGGGAATGTGTGGTCTGGCACTGGGAATGTGGGGTCTGGCACTGGGAATGTGGGGTCTGACACTGGGAATGTGGGGTCTGGCACTGGGAATGTGGGGTCTGACACTGGGAATGTGGGGTCTGGCACTGGGAATGTGGGGTCTGGCACTGGGAATGTGGGGTCTGACACTGGGAATGTGGGGTCTGGCACTGGGAATGTGGGGTCTGACACTGGGAATGTGGGGTCTGGCACTGGGAATGTGGGGTCTGGCACTGGGAATGTGGGGTCTGACACTGGGAATGTGGGGTCTGGCACTGGGAATGTGGGGTCTGACACTGGGAATGTGGGGTCTGGCACTGGGAATGTGGGGTCTGGCACTGGGAATGTGGGGTCTGACACTGGGAATGTGGGGTCTGGCACTGGGAATGTGGGGTCTGACACTGGGAATGTGGGGTCTGGCACTGGGAATGTGGGGTCTGGCACTGGGAATGTGGGGTCTGACACTGGGAATGTGGGGTCTGGCACTGGGAATGTGGGGTCTGACACTGGGAATGTGGGGTCTGGCACTGGGAATGTGGGGTCTGGCACTGGGAATGTGGGGTCTGACACTGGGAATGTGGGGTCTGGCACTGGGAATGTGGGGTCTGACACTGGGAATGTGGGGTCTGGCACTGGGAATGTGGGGTCTGGCACTGGGAATGTGGGGTCTGACACTGGGAATGTGTGGTCTGGCACTGGGAATGTGGGGTCTGGCACTGGGAATGTGGGGTCTGACACTGGGAATGTGTGGTCTGGCACTGGGAATGTGGGGTCTGGCACTGGGAATGTGGGGTCTGACACTGGGAATGTGAGGTCTGGCACTGGCAATGTGGGGTCTGGCACTGGGGATGGGTGCTCTGACTCTGGGAATGTGTGGGGTCTGGCACTGGGAATGTAGGGTCTGACACTGGGAATGTGGGGTCTGACACTGGGAATGTGGGGTCTGGCACTGAGGATGTGGGGTCTGGCACTGGGAATGTGGGGTCTGACACTGGGAATGTGTGATCTGGCACTGGGAATGTGGGGTCTGGCACTGGGAATGTGGGGTCTGGCACTGGGAATGTGGGGTCTGGCACTGGGAATGTGGGGTCTGGCACTAAGGATGTGCATCTGACAGGCAATGGGGCTTTCCCAGAGCTCTGGGGTTGTTCCAGGGTGCTCCACACCCACAGCAGGACTCAAGGGTGCTGCAGCAAGCATCAGCCCTGAATGCAGAAAGACCTTGGCCACCTCTTCCTCCTCCTCACCCTTCACCTTAAAATACTCCCAGAGCTGTTGCAGCTGACAAAAAGAGAGGCAGGAATGCTGTGCAAAATACGGATTTGCTTTTAAAAGCAAGTAATTTGCTGGTTGCTGATTGTGTGTTAATTGGTATCATTGTGTCCCTCCTCTAAGAAAAATGATCCACAGGTGTCTTCAGCCTGGGAAAAAATGCAGTTTTTGTTCTAGCAATCCTGTTTGTTTCCTGCCACCACCCCTCCAGCTACCTTCTAATTGAACAAAGTGGACTTAATTTGAATTAAACTGTCAAAAGTCTTCCACTTAAATTGATTTATCAGCCTTCCTGGCTGAAATGGATTCATTTCTGCACAATATGTATGAAGTGTGTGTTGATGGATTGCATTTCACAGAATGGAAACATTTTTAATGCATCTTCATTAGATTCAGCTCAGGTATGGAAAGGAAAAAAGGGAAAGAAGGGAGGAGGGTGGGAGAAGCAAGAGTAAGTGTGCAAGAGCATGAGAGAGAGGAAGCACAAGACAGAGAACAACAACTTGAGAGCAAAAAAATAATCTTTTCACTGACTATGTGTGTCCAGAGCCCCTGCAGAGTTTGTGTTCACCCACACAGGAGACCACAGTGGGTGTTTGAGACCCCTGGGAGAGCCAAATCAAACCAGTGAGACACCTTTCAAAAAGAGGCTTCTATGGAACGAGCATTGGAGAGAGGAATACCCAAAGTTTCAGCCAGTTCCACTAACAGCCTTTCAACTGTAAAAAAATTGTATTGGTTTTATTTCCACTGTTTTCCTGACCTAGAGTGTGTTTAATGCAGTAGGAACCATTCGACAAACTCAATTAATTTCCACTTAGAACAAGGTATTTAATCTGAGGAGTTT
Organism: Hypocryptadius cinnamomeus; assembly: GCA_013400635.1. NCBI lineage: Eukaryota > Metazoa > Chordata > Aves > Passeriformes > Zosteropidae > Hypocryptadius > Hypocryptadius cinnamomeus. Next base: position 21,015 of record VYZP01029055.1, read on the forward strand.
TAGATTAAGTGGGCCAGGTGCAGTTGGACTCTCTGATTGATTGAATTAAACTTCTATTCATTTCCTGCCATGCCAGATCCAAACATTTTTCAACAGTTTGAGGCTTCTGCTCCTTCTGCCTGGCACGTTTTCCTTCTGTCCTGCTGGACACAAGAATGGTGGATGGGATTGAAAAGGGGCAGCAGTTCCCTGGAAAATGGCTGAAGGAAATGTCACAGGCAGGGGATACTGAAGTGGAGATGGCCAATGTGGAGGAAAAAAATGAATTTTACTGTTTGTGGGCACAGAAGGCAGGGGTGGGGAGAGGTTGTTTATTGAAAGACACCTGAACAGGCTTGATGGTCAGGAGAGTGAAGGATTTGCATCCAGCCAAACAGAGCTGGAAGGGATGGATTTTTCTGAAGGATTGATCATGTGGAATGCTGAGCACCCAGCTCTGTTCCAGGTAACAAAACCCCTGAGAACAAGATCTGAAGTTTCACTGAAAATCACTCTCCCCAGCCTCACACAAGACTGATCAAAGCCATCAGGAATGTTCCCCATGGTTTCAGTGGGCTTTGGAAAGGTCTGAAGTCAGCAGATGTACAATTCCTGCTTGTGAAACCTCCTGCAGAAAATCAGAGAGCTCTGACACCGGTGAGGGCACAGCAACATCCCAGCCCTCACCAGAACCCGGCTTCTGATGAAGGTTGTCACAAGGAGATGCCAAAAGTCTGTTCCCCTTACACCCCCTCCCTCCTGCTCTTTCTCCAGCAAGAATATGAATCAAGCCCTGAAGAGAACTGTCAGTGAGGGATGATTTTCCTGTGATTATTGCCTGGGTGAGAGATTATGCCTTGTTTTTTTGCAAACTGCCTTATTTGCAGAGCAGAACACATTGGGCTCATGTCCAATTGATACATTCCTCTTCAAACAGCAGATCCAACTACAGAGTGAGATGCAAATTTAATTATTCCACATGTAGGAAACAGAAACGGAATCTCATTGTTAAATTTGTTCTCCTACGTCGGAAAGATAAAAAACAAAAAAAGATGCTGAAGTGGCCTGTGTGAGCTGAATACATTTCACTCCCCAGAGCTGGAGAGAAATGAACTCTGTTCCTGCTGCAGAAGCCTCACTGGATAGAAAGAATTCTCTTTTTTTTTTTTTTTTTCCTTTCTTTTCCCTATTCAGAATTACGATGTGCTGCTGAAACTTCTTCCTCATTTGCATGTGTATGTGCAATTCATGCCCCTTTTCCAGGGAGTGTTTTGGGACTACACCACTTCCCTTTGAAAGTGGTCTCTCAGGATGAGAGCCAAGCGAGCTGGACTCAGATAGTGGGACATCTAGACCAGAATTGACACAAATGGTGCTCCTTGAGGATTTGTTCCTCTTGTCAGAGCTCAGTGAAAGCTGCTTAGGGGACCACTGTGTCATCTGTTCCCTGCTGTGCATTACAAGAGGGTGGGACACCTCTCCCGTGCTCCCATTTCTCTGCTGTGCCTACAGCTTCTGAGAGGGAAAGGAATCTTTCTGGAATGTCTTGCTCTCTTTCCCTCTCTCTCTGCTAATTGCTGCAGCTTTCTTCATGCCCTGCTCAGCTCCTGCACCAGTGGAGCACAGATGTGCTGTGGGCATTACCAGTGAGAGGAGGTTTGTGGGAGTGAGCACCACCCTCTTTGGCACTGGCTTATTCATCTCAAGTATTCGTGTAGGACAAAGAGCAGCTTTGAGGAGGAGGTGATCATCCATCAATCCACCTCAACAGCATCTGGCTCCAGGGACTGGTGCCCCAGCAGAGGAGAACCCAGAAGGTTCCTACAGTCATCCACTGCAAGAACTGATGTGATTTAAGGGCAGCCTGAGCTCAGAGTTTGATCTGTTTACCAAAAATGTGATCTTGTGCAAGCCTGTGCTGCAGCTCTGTCCCCTTGAACCTGCAATTCAGGGATGACAGATTTGTCTCAAGGACAATTTGACAGATCTTTTTTGGATGGCACCAAGAATCCCATCCACAAGCTGAACATGACTGATGAGATCTGTCCTAGATCCTGGAGCTGCTGCAGCTCCCCTGCCTTAGGCAATGCCATGCTCTGTCCAGGATCAGCCCTGCAGGACCTGCTCAGGACAGCTCTTCTCTCTGGATATCAGGAACAGGTCCTGTTTGCTGTCACCCAGAGGAAAACTCCAACTTTATCTCCCTCATAGCCATCAGCTATTGAGTAACATTAACATTTTATAGGGATGGGGAAAATGGCCATGGAAGCAGCCTGTGCAACAGGTAACAAATCACCCCCCAGAGCAGAGGCATTCCTGGGGCACTCACCTCTTGCTGCTCCTTTGCAGATGCCCCCAGGATTATTTTTTCCATGAGCTGCCTGTAACTGTAAAAGGAGATGTGCTCCTTTCCTGCACACAAACACACCAAGATCTGCTTTGTCTGAGCAGATTTCCCTACCAGGATCAGAACAAGAGGTGAGCAGGACTCCAGGCCAGTGCAGGGGGTGCTGGGGTTTAAATCCATGCTCTGCACTGGCAGTGACATTTTTAAGGGGATCCCTCTCCTGAAATGACTGAGCAGGATGAGGAGCAGGTGTTTGTGGGTTTTAACCATGGATCATTTCTGTAATATGGTTTGCAGCACAACCCCCTGACAGAGGCACAGGTGAGGGGGTGAAAAGCTGCAACACAAGGGCAGCCAGAGGCAAGGATTTTTTAATTAGTTTTTACACTGGAAAAAGGGTTTGTGTGGCCACACTTGCAGCTCAGGGGAATCCTTAACCCAGCCTTGCATAGCCTGAGCTTGCTAACCACGAAAAGGAATAGGAGTTAGCCAAACAGAGCAAATAAACATTGGGTTGCAGCTAAAAGAACATAATTTTCTCCCAAATTCTTTCTATGTTTATGATATTAAATGATCAAAACATTTGCACTGGATCAGACTGTACAGATGGAGCATTAAAAGGTCAGCTGTTAACCTGCAGAAGCAGAGAGACTCCACATCTCCCTTTAAGATGATTCTCCATCCTGAATGGGTCCCCATGGAACTCCTATAATAACATTAATGCTCCCAGTGGCCGTGCAGCAGCTCTCATTTGCACTGCCTGGAACCTCTTCATTAAGACTCAAACTCCCACTCCAAGGATGGGTGTGACTTTCTGATGGCACTTGGACAACTGGGGAAACTAAGACATGAGGAGATTAAATTATTTCGATAATTAAAAATATTTTTAAAAACAAACAAACAAACAAAAAAACCCCCACCAAAATAAAAAAAAACCCACAAAAAAACCCAAAAAAAACCCCTAAAATAAAAATAAAATCAGTCTCAAATTCCTAATTCTCAACCTCTTCTTCCAGGCTTCAGGTTTCTACATAGTAGAGTTTGTTGTATTAAATATTCAAAAAATCATGGAACTGGGAAATTTTATAGATTGTGCGTTTCTTCTGACTAAATTGTTCAGCTGTATGGTCAGTAATTCTTTTAGAATTAAAATGAAAATATCTTTGATTCTTGAAGGAATAAGAAAATCAGAGGCAATGAAGAGCAAGGTTTTTCTCATGCTCATATTCATGGAATTCAGTCTGGTCTGCCCTCGGGGCCAGCTTACAAACTAAAATCTGTGGTATTACTTAGCCCCTTTGGGACAGATAAGAACTCTGTGCCAGGCTTGATCCTTAGAGCCTGGCAGGGTCATGGATTTGTTTACATTTGGGTTCGGGAGAGGATTTAAGTCCCTGTTTATCTTACAGGCTCCTGGCAGATGCACAAACTCCCAGGTATTTTTTATTGAAGGATGAGCCCCTCAGTGAATCAAAGCCTCGTTACATCCCCACAGCAGATGGAAGAGGTGAAAGCCTGGCCCCACCTTCCTGACTTGCTAATGGAGCAGCTCAGCTGGAATACAGATGTTGTCATGCTTGCCTCGATTTCAGAAGGAGCCAGGAGTGGAAGGTTTGAGATTTAGAGCATATCTGTACTCACAAGACTATGCAAATCATTTATTACTCTGGCTTCAAGCCTGAGCTTGGAGGTACAATATAGGTTAATTAAAGACACAGGAGAGTGTGGGGAAGATGCACAGATTGGACCAAGCAATAGTGATTGGCCAAGGCTGAGGAAGGAAGTCCCAAGTTGATTCCTAGAGAGAAAATCGACACCACAAACCAGATTTGCCTTTTTATTTTCTTTTTTTTTTTTTCTTTTTTTTTTCTTTTCCTGAGAGGAAAAGCACAGCTTCATGCACTCAGCAGAGCTGCTGCAGGAGTGGAATGGTCACTGTTGATTGTGGTTATCCCCATGACTTCAGCAACGTGCAGAAACTGGGGTAAATTCCTGTGTGTGCTGTGAGTCACTTCCAAGTTGAGACATCCTATGGATCTGTGACTCCGTGTGCCCCTGCCCAGCCTGGTAATGAGTCCCAGAGGCAGAGAGTCTCACTCTCCACAAATGGGGAAGCAGGTTTGCCACTCTTCTGACAGAGGGAAATCATGAAGGCATGGGATGAGCTTCTGGAAGCCAGGCTTCAGTCACACACCTTCTGCTCCTTGGCTCAGAACAGGAGCAATCACTGAAATTTGGTGAGGGATGCTGAGGAAGGAGTCAGGCTGAATGACCCAATATCTTGTCCAAGTCTCAAAAGCTGTCTTTGCATGCCAGGACTGTTTTGCTTCTTATCCACACGTTTGAGGCTCAGCAAAGGAATTGGTATGAAATTGTTGTTCCTACCACTTCTACAAGCACTAAATCTTGCTTTGTTTTTCCTATTTTCTTTTCTTCATTTTTTCTTTAATAGCCATCCAGGCTCCTTTACTGAAGCTGTAAAAAACACAGGTTATGAAAAGCAAAAGGGGAAGGCTGTTTCCAGGCAGAGGAACGTGTCTCTGGATATGTCTGTGGACTGAGCAGCACAAGAGGGGACCCCATCCTCAATATGTTTGTAGGATGCATCACACCACAGAGACCTGAATGGAGCCCTCCAGGCACAACTGTAATGTAAATATTAATTAACATTAATGATCTGTGGCCTTGCTTGTCAGCTGGAAACCAGCAAAGCTGTGTGTGGCTGAGGATATTAATTTGGTTTTGGAGCCTGGAAGCAGAGGGACTGTTGGTACAATGAGCAGAGCGGCTTCACTCCCGTGTACCCACCCCACTCTGCCTCTGGGTCATCTGCAGGGAGGGAAATCAGGACTGGGATGGGATTCTGGGGCTGCTGCAGAGAGCACTGGAGGCACAGGTGTGAGATGGGCTCACAGCTGAGCTCTGTGCCCTGCTGTGTGCTCCTCATGTTGCCAGCTCCAGGCACGGTGCCATGGATCCGGCGTGCTGGGAGCGCCGTCTGCGAGGGGGAGGTCGCACTTCCAAAAGCATCTCTCACTCTCTGGGCAGCTCTCTCCTGGCTGTGCCTTGCTCCTCCTGCAGCCAGGCACACAGCAACCCTCTGGGGCTCCAGCTGGAACATCCCAACTTCCCACTTGCTCCCACAGTGTGGGCCCCGTTCTCAGCATCGGCACCTCGCCTGCTCTCCCTCCCTCCCTCCCTCTCTCTGCAAGCACCTCCAATGAATTATTAATTGCAGCTCATCCAATTAAAGGTCTCCTTCATGTTAATAATTCATGGCTGTGGTTGGCTGGCAGACTGTGCAGCACGAGGGCTGGGGCTTGGGTGAACAGAGAGGAGTGAAGTGCAATAAAGAAAGGAAGAAATCAATAGTGGAGCACAGGCTGTACACATCCAGGAGACTCTTTATTATATCTGAGAATTGCTTTCTGTGATTGCTACCATCATTACTTCTGTATTTATTTTTTAACGACTCGTCCATCATGAAGCCCAAATACATAACGAAAATAGGCCAATTGCACTAAACCAGTTAAATTCTTTTAATGCCTGGCACTGGGTGAAAGCAGTAATGAGCTCATTTTGTCTCTGCTCCCACCTACAGTGGAAGCTCCCTCATCCAGGAGCCAGTTTCATTGCTCTCTCTGCAGGTTAGGACAGATCCACTGCTTTTCCCTCTGGAAATGGACCCATCAATGATGTTCATGGGAGTAACTTGCAGCTCAGCAGCCCTGGTATGAGTATATCAGGCAGTTCCCAGGACAAGGAAATGCCAGCAGAGTATTCAGAAGAAGCATGAGTGTGGTGCTACTGCAAAACCAACATTTATCACTGCAAGGAAGAGAGGAAGCAGGACTGGAAACCTCTCCCAAGATTTGAGATGAGCTGGCATTAGGGAGAGGATTGACAGCATAGTCTGGGATGAGGGCCATGGAAGCTGTGCATGCTAGAGGGGATACAGCCTCCTGCAGGGCAGATCTGAAATGTGAAGGAAGGGACACTGTAGATTTTGGTATGGGAGCACAGTCACAGGGACAAACACAGACTGGCAGACGCCCAGAAAGAGGCACACAGAGAATGCAGGGTTGGAGGAGAAAGCCAGAGGAAATCAAAGTGGAAATAAGATTCACCATTTTTTGCCAGCAATGGCAGCCGACTGAAAAGAAATGCTCAGTGAGGTTTTTAGCAAGGGTGTGTGGAGATGGAAACCACACCGAGACTCAAAGGCTCCTGAAAGGTGTGTCTCAAACACAGGGAGATGGTTTACAGCCAATAAACAACCCAGTAAACTGGTGAGGACTCCATTGAGCAGGAATCCAGCTCAAATCAAACCCCTGTGTCTGCAAAAGTCTTTTGTCTTCTTTCACAGGGGTCATACCCTCCTTGTGTAAGCCTGAGGACTATGAAGAGGAGGCCAGACAGCTACTGGGGAGCTCTTTTTGTAGCCTAACCTGGTGGGGATATTCTCTTTTAAACCACATTTGATGGAAGCCATATAACACCCATTGTTAGTGTGAGGCACAACCAGCAGTGCCTGTGGGCTGTGAGGTGATTTTGAAAGAAATCCTGACTTTTTGCAGCATCTGCTACAAGACTTCAAACCAGGACTTTCCACCACTCTGCAAATGCATAATATTGATGAAACACCGTTCCTGCATGGGAGTGTGGTGTGACTGAATCACACATTTTAAAATATCCAAGAACTTGCAAGATAATAGTTATTTTTTTTTTTTTAATGCAAATTATTTTAGTGCTGATTTGAGAGCCCTGAGGAGAATGTGGAGTTCAGTCTTCATGGCCCATTCAGTCTTTGGTCTCTCAGCTGCAATTTCCAATTAGTGCTAATTTGATTGTGGTTTCTGTGGTGTGGACCATGAGGACCTTTCACACCCAGCTGATCTGGCACTGCAGCTTGGTGGATCTTCCCCCATGGACAGCAGGAATTTGAGACTCTGCCCCCAGCCCTGTTTAAATGTTTTGCTCAGCCCCAGTCCTGGTTAGGCTGGCTCTGAAGGTGTTCAGGCTGACATCCATTCACTCATCATTTCTGTTTCCCAAAGTCACACCCTAATCCCTGTCTTCACAAACTAAATGTGCACTCTGTGTGTGCCAGACACCACCAAAATAAGGCCACAAAACAATAAATTGCCACAAAAGGAGGGGACAAATCCCATGAAACAGCAAGGGTTATTTAGTGGAGAGCTCTGGGGGCTGAGGAGGCACCTCTGGTCCAACTCCTTGCATGAATGGCTCAGTAATCAGATGCTGAACATACCCAAGGGAAAGGGCAATTAGTAAGAGTTATTTTAATATCTCAGGAAGAAGAGAGGACAAGGTGGATCCTGGCATTGCCATTCCAGGCATGGGAAGCAGCTCCTCAGGTTTGGGGACAGGATCTGGCACGGGGCACACACCACTGCCAGCTTCCCCAAGCCACAGCTGCCTCCCCACAGAGCTTTCTCCTTTAAAAAGAAAAAGGGAACTATGGACATCATTTTTCCAGGTTTTTGCAGTATCTCAATTTGTTCCCTGTGTACTCAAAGATCAATTCCACAGAATGAAACCAAAGTGAACTTGTAACATTGCTGTGCTTGTAAACAAGAACAAATTCAACAGAAAATAGCAGAGGACCAAATTTCTGTTTTGTTTTTTTGGCTGTTTGGGGTTTTTTACCTTTAGTGATATTTTCATGGGGCAAAATTTATCTTACCTCAAATCTGGAGTTGAGTTTTTGGGAAAACCTTGCTTTCAGCTTGCAATAAAAAGGTGGAGAGGTGGGCACAGATGATGCCCCACTTCCAAACACTTCTCTGGAAGCTGGAAGCTCCACTGCAAAATTCCCTTCCAGCACTGCTGTGAACAATTTGATTTTCTACCTGATTCTCTCTCTGCTGTTTGCTTTATGTGTCTGCTAATACATAAGTCTGCTCTTTTTTATCTTGCTTGTATTTTTTGTTAGGTTTTTTTTTTTCCCTTTCCCTGCTTAGCACTAAACTGCAGCACACGCACTGTGCTTTCAGCTGCCTGTGATCTGTCAGCGGGCCCAGGAGCTTAGTCTGAGCAGGCTATGTAAATATTGTCTCAAAATTACAAATATTCAGAATGGCAGTAATATATGGGGCTTTTGTTAAAGCATCTTGTTTCATGGGCTTAAGCACAGGGTGGAAAGCATGGAGATGTTGATGTGTTATTTGTACAAGGGACACACACTCACGTGTACACAAAAGCACAACATTGTACAAATAGCAGTTCAGGCCATAAATATCTTGGCAAAATTGCTCCTGAATCAAAACAACCCCCAAAAGAGACATGATGGAAATGAAGTCAGACTGCATTGCTTTTGGGGCACACTCCCTGCTTGGTTTTGGGTTTTTTTTCCCCTCTGAAAATGGGTGGAAAACTCCCTGTGCTGAGGAGCCTATTCTGGATCAACACATTTAGTAACAAAATGTACCTTTGTATCTAAAAATCTGAGTGTCATGAATATTTAACGTAGGAGGAAAGAATGATTTTGTCAGTGTGTAAAGCAGTCCCAGAGAGGCTCGAATTCTGCCTGGTTTCTATTAACTCTCCTTCTCTGTAAACACACTGAGTCATTTGCTGCAGGAGAGGTGTGTGAGCACCGGGAGGGAAAAGCACACGGGTGTTAAGAAAAATCCCCACTGCCATGCAAAGGGAGAGAAATGGATTGGCTGGGCAAAGTGCTGCCTCCAGCCTCAGTCCTGCCCCTGCACAGCCAAGCTGAGCTGCAGGTTTGAGCCCAGCAACAGCACAAATTTGAAATGTCTCCTGCACTGCTAAAAAAAAAAAAAGAAAAATATGAACCCTGTCTGTACACACTGACCAACCTCCCACAGGGTAAATCAGAGCCCCAGAGCCACCCAAGGGGAACCTCACATTAGTGAAAATGGGAATGAAAATATCTTTCCTCTGCTCATCTCCAGTTGTTTCACACCAAACTCGTTCCCTGTGGAAAGGCATGGAGGTTATTGGGGAGTGATGGGCACCCAAGAAACCTGTGAGCCATGTGAACACCATGAAACCTCCAAGCTACAAACATAGTGAGAGGCAAGAGCTGTCTCTGATTTTGTGACCCTGGCTTGGGGAAGCTTCTGAACTCAGGCAATCATACCACTACATGTTGAAGCTGAAGGCAGCAAACCTGTAAGTTAAACATATCTCAACAATCTGGCTGGGCATCAGGACACCAGCAACTTCAGTATGTTGTTCTCTGCTCTTTCTCTGCATGTACTGAGATCATTCTGTATTTCAGATTCCTTAGTCCAGCCTTTGGACAGCAGCAGGGCTGTGGAGGTGCAAATTTAAACCTTCCTGAGCTGAGAGTGGGATAACTTTTGGGCAATGTGGAAAGGGAGATTAACCTGGGGAGAGGAGGGTGCTGCTGCCTTGCCTTCCCCACTCTGCACCAGCACATGCCAGGGGTGCCCAGGGTACAACAGGTTTAACAGGATTTGCTCCTTCCCTCTCTGCATTACTCCAGGTTTCATATGACAAGGGACACTGCTCATATATTCTGCCTGGACCAGTTGGGCTGTTTTGCAAAAGGAGCTGGTTTGGCATCAGCCAGCAGCTGAGAATTTTATCCTAAGTTGCTTTTTCCCTCCTGTCTCTACCATGCAGGTGCCTGGAGCAGGCTTTGAGATGGGCTGCTGGTACCAGGCTGCCATCCAGAGGGGAAAGACACAGTGCTGGGAGCACCAGGCACTCACTGGATAAGGCTCTGGCCAGGAAACAGAGCCAGGTTTACAGCTGGGGCAAGGATGGGTTTTGAGAAGGCTCAGGTGTTTAAAGTCATTTTCAAGATCCTGCTGGATCCAAACACTTGCTCCAGAATCCTCCCTGATGAAAATGAAGATCATGAGCAGCAGCAAAATTTGCTAATGCAAGGAATAACAATAATTGTTGCACATGGCACTTGTCACTGCAAGATTTCAAGCACTCTGGATCTTTACAGCTCTGCTCTCTCTGCTTTGGGGGTAATAACTCATCATCTGGCACAAACTTGAGCCTTTCCCTGTGTAGGATTCCAGACCCACCCCAGACTGTGTCACTTGAGTCTTTCCAGGCAGAGATGACCAAAACTGTGAGCAGGACACAGAGCAGCTGTTCCCTGCTGTGTGAGCAGGGCCTGTTGGGTGTCTGCTCCCCAAACCCCCAGACCATGTCCCTCAGTTGCCATCAGTGAATAAGATGGACACACTCCAACAGGACAGACAAACCCATACATTCCAGACCTGTCAGCCTTTTCTACCCATGGGCTCTGTGTGTGGGTTCATATCTACAGCTGGACACATCTGTGCACACATTCATGACCTCGGAAGTGTGTAAATATGAATACATGCCAGTGTACCTATTACAGAGGAACACAGAGCCAGACTCTTGCTCTCTCCATAAATGCAGTGTGATCAATAACATTTCTAGTGCAGGGGGTGAGCAAAGTGCCTTGTTAAACTAATAATTGCACAGGAACCAAATCCTTTCTAATAAAATCTTTTAAAATCTTTCTAAAATTTCTACTCCAAGGCCACTTTTCCTGTGAGACCTGTAATTATTGAGAGTGGAAAGAATGGAGCATAACTGGCCTCTCTTAGCAGCTGCCCAATGGATACAAAAATGGGGCTGCACTGACAAAGTGGCCCCTGTGGAGTGTCCTGACTGAGACACAAACCTGTGGCTTTTGCTGTCCATCTCCTCCCAGGGTTTATAATTAAAGCTGTATTGCTGTTTGTATTCCAGCAGCACCTGAAAGCCCCACTGCAAAAGGTGCTGTGCAAACAGAGAGGCAGCAGCTTCTCTGCAAAGGATTTACAGCCCTGAGAGATAAAGTGTGCAGGGGGAGGGCTGTGCACAGGGGTGAGGAAGAAGAAGGACAGCGAGTCCTTCAAGGCTGTGTGTTAACAGAAGAAAAAGTCAGGGGCCAAGCAGCTGCCACTCAGCCTCTGAGATTTAATCTCCAAGAAACACATGTGCAGCTTGACCCAGGCACATGCATGTTGTATTTATGTGTGTGATCACCCTACAAGGTTTTTGGTACCTCTCAGGTGTTATCTGACTGCAGGAATCCCCTAAGTGGAGCATATTTAGAGTCGTAAAAACACCCTTGCCCCAAGCCCAGATCCAAGGAGGCTTCCCCAGAGCTGGGGAAGGGCAGGGCAGCTGCTCTGCGCTGCAGTTGCATGACATGCAGGTCCTGTTCCTGGCCAGCAAGGCAAGGAAAATCTGGGAGGTCTGTACCTGTGCTTGACAGCAGCAGAGGATGCTGACACAGTCTGGGAGCCCTGGGGCTGGGGGTGTTGTTGTGCATCTCCTACAGCAAATCCCATTGCAGCAGGTGCAGTGAGGATCACTGCAGCCAGAGCAGGCAGGGAAGTGTGCCAGTGCCTCACCCACAGCAGCATCCTGCCTGCACTCCCTGGGAAATCCACCTGTGAATGAGGCACGATCTTCTCTGGCAAGGCCGTTGTTTCTGTGAGGTTTTGCATTAGCTGGGGAGCCATCCATCCCAGGCAACATTAGCGCTACAGGGAAGGAAGGCAGGAATCAGGAAAGTTAGCGAGTCGTGGGCTGTGTTTGGTTAAACAGTGTCTTCAGGCTTCAAAACTAATGCATATGGAAGGGGGTGTGATGTGGGGACATTCAGCTTCCTTCCTCCGAGTTAATTAACCTCCCTCACCTCCGTGCTGTTATAGACACAGGCACTTCTGCTGCATATGTCAAGGGCATAATTAGCACAGGCTGAGCAAACCACACACAGGATGGAAACGTGCCTTCAAGATGGACACAAGTGACAGCCAGGCATGGGCAGGGACAGCCAGCCTTGGCACAGTGACCCGGCATGGCAGGAGTAAATCTGCTGCTGGATGGAAAGATAAGAGCTGCCCTCTCTTCATTTCCTTCCTCTGCTGTCTGCTGGGAGGCTGCAGCCACCAAAGGAGAGCAGATTCACTCCTGGGGGGATGACAAGGGTTAGGAACAGCTCAGTGATGGAGAAAAGTCTTCTTCAGTTTTTATTCATTTCAGACCCTCAGTATTCCCAGTGTCTTGGTGCCCAACCTTCCTCCCTCACTCACATCCTCAGGGGACCCTTCTCTGTCACACAGGAGAAAGTCTGCACCCTCCCTGCCCCCTCTGCTGCTTTGCCCAGCCCTCAGCTCTCAGCACCTCTGCAGCAAACACCCCCCACCCCCAGTAACCCAAATTCCATATTCCCATCCCTCAGGATTCTGACATCTCTGCTGTGAGGAGAAGGAGCCCCTTTGGCAGGGAAGACTGAGGAAACCACTGATAGGGGGAAACTGGGGGCAGGGATGGATCCCTGGGGAGGTGTCCAGCACTGCTCACACTGCTCATTTCCTGGGACCATTGCCCCTTACTCCTGAGTCTCAGTGCATCCTTCCATGCCTGTTGATCAATTCCATCCATGCTGGCTCCTGTTCTTCCATCCCCTTCATTTATTCTTTTTCCTGATACCCCTCTCCCATGGATTTCAAGCATCCTGGGGTGACCCTGCTCCACAACTGAAGATCCTTAGGGCCACTGTTATGCAGATCCCTGTGAGTGGAAGATGTGAGAGGAGCAGAAGTATTTTGATTCCCTGCAAGGCTTCCCCTCTTCTGCAGCTCCCAGCTCCTGGCATTGCCTCCTCCCTTCTGCCCAGAACCACAAAACACACATGCAAAACATCCCCAATTCTTAAATGTTGCTGTTTTAGAGAAACTTAGTGCTTGTTCCAGCTGCAGGCACTAAATCATCCCTCTCCCCTGGACGTGTGCTGAGGAAGGGAGGCCGGTGATGAATGGGGCTGTCCGTGCTTACACTGGGAGCAGCACAGCTGTGTGAATCTCACTGTGCAACCAGGACTCTGGGCAAACTCGGCACCCCCCCTGCTTCCTCCCCTCCCAGTGACAGTGACTGATTGTCCACTTCTGCAGAGCACTGCCCAGCACCAGCCATGGCTCCCAGCACCTCCAAAAACTGAGGAGGAGGAGGGAACCTCACCCTGGAGTCATCAGAGTTCCTGCATTTCCTTGGCAAGCCATAATTCCTGTGGTGACTTTGCAAACAAGCAGGCCACAGACATAAAAGAGAAGTGCTGGAGAATTGCAAGTGAGAGGGAGGAGGAGAAAGGGTAGTCTGGATTTTCCCTGCAAGGAAATGCAGCCAAGATGTTGAGCACCTGTAGCACTTTTCATCCTTCAGACAAATTCTCAAGGTAGATATTGATGCCCTAATGGAGTGCAATCAGACTGCAGTGCTCTGCTTAGAGCTCTTGGACTGGGAGTTTAAGAGAGCTGAAATTGTTGGCAAGGCTTAGGCAATGTATGGAAACTCCATCCAGGCTCCCCACACCTTTTCCTACTGTTCCCAGAGCAGCTGTGGCTGGCCCTGGATCCCTGGCAGTGTCCAAGGCCAGGCTGGGCAGGGCTTGGAGCAGCCTGGGATAGTGGAAGGTGTCCCTGTCCATGGCATGGGGTGGAATGAGATGATTTTTAAGGTCCCTTCCAACCCAAACCATTGTAGGATTCTGGGATTCTGTGTTTCATGCCTGCCTTGATGTACATGGCTGCTGCCTTCACTTGGTGATCCAATCTCAGCCCCAAGGAGACAGAAATATGTACTTCTTCCAGAAGAACTGGATGCAATCCTGCCACTGAACTTCCCTCTCTCCTAGCAGATTCCAACACTTGTGGACATTTCCTTTTTATTCATAACCTGTGTGCCTGTAAACCAGCAGGAAAGTTTCCAGAGATGATTCTTGTCTGTCAGGGGCTCCATTGCAATAACCACATCTCAGCAGAATGTTTTGCTTTCACCAAATCACCCCATTCTGAGAGGAAAAATAAGACAGCCCCAAATCAGTCAGAGCATTTCTGATCATTTCCCCATTCTCCTCCTTAGCTGATGGAGATGTGCTGTGTACCAGCCACAGAATCATGGAAAAGGGAATGAGTTGTAGGGCCCACCCCACACACCTGGAGGGGAAACAAAGGGCTAAAGAAGGGAAGATGTTGAGATATGACCTTCATCCAGATCTTTACATAAAAAGGTTTAACTTAGAGCAGCAGGATGGGTGGCTTCACTGCACAGAGGAGTCCTGGGAATATGCCTGAAGAAAGGCCCTTGGCTAGCTATGCTTTGGAGAGGTGACAGCATGGGAGGTTCTTACCTGCTCTAAGCAGAGCCAGGTGAAGAGGAAAAGGTGAATAATCCATTTGTACAGGCAGCTTCTGGAGCAGAGCAGAGGAAGGGTCACCTCGAGATCCCAAACTTGGCACAGGTCCCCTCGAGGTAGGGTTAAACCCACAGGTGCCATCCACACCTGGAGCCATCCCAATCCAGAGCAGTGCAAGCTGGAGATGGACTAAAACCCAGGGCTCTGCAGAGACACAACTCCTCCCCACCACCATGGGCTGAGTGACTCGCTGAAGGGGGAAACGAAAGCTGCAAATGGAAAATGGCATTTTCAATATGCTGGAGTGTCTGGGGAGGGGAACGAAGGTAGACTCGGGGAAAGGCAGTGAGAAGAATGGCAGGGAGCTGGGAATGGCTCCTTGCCTTATTCCTATGCTGCTCCACTCCACACTCAGATAAAGTGGTCCCTTCTCTCCAGCCTTCTCCTTTCTAGTCACACACTCTGTTGGTTAATTCTCTCCTCGTCGAGATCAGAGATTAGATAGAGCCTGGATTTATAGCTAGTGAAAATAAAAAGAGCTGCTCCTATCAAGGATTCAAATGATTAAATATCCCACCATAGAAATACTTTTAACTTCACTTACAGTACAATTTCACTTACAGGCTGATGCAGTTGACAGCACGAACAAAAGCTGCTTGAGTAATATGGGGCCTGAAGAGAGAGAGAAAGAGGCTGGAGGAATGAGAACAAGGGATAGAGACAGAAATGGAGGGAGAAAGAGAGAAATGGGATTAGATAGTGAGATGTAAAGAGAGGAAAGGAAAGGCAGGAAAAGAGAAGGAAAGAGGAGGCTGGCTCTCTCTGCCTGCAGCATTAAAAGTACAAGAGCTAAACCAATTAAACAATGAAAGGAAAGCAAAGGATTAAATGAAGGGCTATGTAAAACAGCTCCTCTAATCCAGCTCATTTACTGCTCTTTATTCTCCATTTCCTTCTCATGTTGATCCTCAGATTCAACAGCACCAGACTTGCTGTGCCTCGCCCACGCAGGTCCTGCTGGCCCCGTGGTGTGCCCTGCGTGCTCCTCCTCCTCCCCTGCCCTCCCAGGGCCACCCAGGCTGGGGACAGCAGAGCTGAGTGGTGACAGCCCTGGCCTGGGGATGCTCCGTGGCAAAAGGAGCCTGTCCTGAGCTGTGGCCTCACCAAAGGCTGGGCTTCTACTCCCTGGCCAGGGACAAGCTCAGCAGAGCCTTTCTGTGGACAGGACTGCCCTCCACCATCCCTGGCAGCAGCTCAGGGCAGGCACTGCTCCACTCCGGGTGCTGCTGGAGAGCCCCACTGGGGACAAAGACTGAGATGCTGTGCTGATCCAAAGGACAAGGAGGAATTTTCAGGGCAGTTTCTGCTCCTGCTTCCTCTGTGGCTCCTCTTTGCCCTCAGTCCCTTCCTTTTCACAGATGCACAGACACAGGAGCTGTGGGATTGGAGCAGCCACGGCCCCAGTCACACGGGATTTCTGCACCCCTGCCCAAAGCACAGCCTTGCACAGGTTCCAGAATGGCAAAGAGCATTTCCACTGCCTGGGCCACGGCTCCTCCATGCCCTGCTGATGCTGGGATCCACCACAGCTCCCCTCATGTGCTCTGTGGGTCAGGGTATCCTGCAGAAACCTCAGCACTCACAGGGCAGGTGACTGGTGGCTAAAATGCAACAAACAGAACATGCATAGGGACAAACATCACTCACCCACCTTCTCCTTTTCCCCCTCTTTTCCCACTTGTCTGATGGCCAAGAATTGTTGTTTCTTTTCTGGTCACTTCCTACAGTTCTGATCTCAGCCTCAGGGAGAGCAAAGGGAGCGCAGAGCGCATCATTTGGGGAGGGACTCTGGGGGAAGTATGGCTCCCTGGAGGAGGTTATCTGTGCCTGGTCACTGTCTGCAGGGATGCAGTTCTATTTGGAAATTACTTTTTTTCCCCTTCAGCACTCCAGAGCTACAGATCATTTGAATTCACCCTCTCCTTTCCTTTCAGGAGACAGAAAGGCCCCAGCCGTACTTGAAATGAGACAGATGCTTATGGAATTGTGGTTTTAAAAGCATTTTTCAGTTCAGTTCTCTCCTTTTCTACACACAGCAGCCCAATGTGAGCTGACTAATAAATGCATTATCTTTTTTTTTTTTTCCTTTCCTAGGAGGGTTTGATATGGCAGCTCCATAGATCAGCTTGGTCTCCGGGGATATTTCTGCCCTAAACAAAATGGAAATTGTCTGCCCCCTCACAAGCCCTCAGTGACTCATACAATAAAGAGAACCCATAAATATTTGGGTAATTACAGTCCGTTCACCTAAATTCCATAAGAGGCAGAGCATTTTCTTACTGGGTCCTTGAATGGCTGCTGTGTGCTGCTGTTCCCAGCCCTGAGCACCTAAATGGTCAAGCTCCAAAGGTCTCTTCCCAAGTAGCCAGCAAGGGTTGGGAATGTTGCATAGCAAAAGGGTGAAAATTGGCTACTGAATAATAAGTTAGATCATGGAATCACAGAAGGGTTGGAAGTGACCTCAAAGCCCATTTCATTCCACCCCATGCCATGGCAGGGACACCTTCCACTGTTCCAAGCCCTGTCCAGCCTGGCCTTGTACACTTCCAGGGATCCAGGGGCAGCCACAGCTGCTCTGGGCACCCTGTGCCAGGGCCTGCCCACCCTCCCACGGAAGGATTTCTTCCCAATATCCAATCCAAGCCCACCCTCTGTCGGTTTGAAGCCATTCCCCCCTGTCCTGTCACTGCATCCCTTTTAAACAGTCCCTCTCCACGTTTCTTTTGGGCTCCCTTAGGTCCTGGAAGATGCAATATTGCTTCATTTATTTTACATACAGTTCACACAGAGCAGGTGCCTTTTGTCTCATGGCCCATCATGAGTCACCAAGACCCCTGTGCAGCCAGCTCCTGGAGCTGGAGATCAGAGGATCCCTGCCCCTGGAGCCAGGCTGGGCTGGAATCTGCAGGAGCCAGGCCCTCCAGTGCAGTGACAGCCCTGGAGATGAATGCATTTTATAATGATGTTATTACTGCGATGGTGTTCATATTTTACTGCTTGTTGTCACCACTCTACGAGGCAGATCCAGCTGCACATATATCTGATCTGGGTGCTCTGCAGCCTGTTCTACCTTCCCTAGGATGGTCACACTAGGCTCAGGCTACAGCTGTTTGCTAAAAATCACCAGAGAGACCAAAATGGGGAATACCTGTTTCAAAAAGAATGGTTCAGTGAAGGTCTGGGCTGTTTTATTTCCTCCCTGCCTCCTCAGGGAGGACTACAGGATATGCAAGAACCTTTTAAAAGACTCTCCTTGAAATCAGGATGTCTGGAGCCACCCTGGCTGCACTCCCCAGCCCTCTGCCCCTTCCCAGGGCTCATCTCTACCCTGTGATGACCTCTTGCAGCACAGCCACGGTGACAGGACAGTCACAGTTCCCTTTGCCCAACCCATGGCAGTCAAAGAAACACTGAGTGGGTTTGCATGAAGTGTTTTATCTCCTTGATTTTCCATGATCCTCCAAAGAACACCTCCTGTGTGACACCAGCAGGACCCTGGGCTGGCTGGGACCGTTGGAGAGCAGCAGAGTCACTGCTGCTGCCAGGGGGAGGGATGAGCAATGGGAAGGCTGCAGGAATAGCTCTGGGCTGGGCTGGGCTGGGCTAGAGGGGAGCTCTCAGAGGAGCTGATGACTGGCAAGCCCAGCATGGCAATGAAAAGCTGTTAAACCTTTTTTCCCATCAAGGGCAGCCTCCTGTCTCCAGGGGTAACCAAGCCCAACTCCCTCCAGAGCAGGTTGGAGCAATCCTAGAGCCTGGTATCAGTCACAAACTTTTTATACCAACCTGTTTTATCAAATGCTTCATTTTCTCTTTTTTTTTTTTTTTTTCCTTCCCCACTTCCCTTTTCCTTCTGCTACTTGGGATTTTTTTCTTTCCTTGCTATGGGTGATGGTGCTTCTAATCAGCACTTTCCATGTCTAATTGCCTCATTGTGAGCTTCTCCCTGAACCTGTCAGACACCAGCTCACACTTCTTGCTTTACTTGTCACAAGAAAAATTGTTCTTTTAAATGTGTCTGGGAGAGACACAAGGACATGGAATGCTCCAGGGAGAGAGGAGGATGGAGGAGTGACTAACTGCAGTTACTCAGTGCATGGGATTTCTAAAAGCTGCCCCTCCCCAGCTTACCTGGAGATACACAAACACAGCAAAAAGACAATTCTCTGTCTCAAAGACATCACAGTCCAAAGTCTGTTGACACTGAAAAGTCCCTGTGGAAGTTGTGCCTGTTGTGATTATAGCACAGGATGAGTGGATTACTTGGTGAAACAAACCATCCATGGCAGGAGGGATTATTTTGCATGTTAAAGGGAGATCTGGGGACTTTAAATACTAATACTCCATTAATGATTAATGTATCTCTTGCATATGAACCAGCTTGATGACCTGTTCCCTCCCTGCCTCAATCACAAGCAGAGAAAAAAGTTTGTGTGCTTTCACTGCACCAGCTTTGCATTCATGTGAGACATTCCTGTCCTGTTCACAGGGCTCTAAATTCCACCTCCCACATTCAAGTCCTCTGTTATCCACCTAAATTAGATTATTTGTGAAGCAGGTTGATGCTCACCCCTGGTGATAGCAGAGCAGTCTTTCAGGCCGAGGTATTTGTGGTTGTCATCTCCTGATAAGAAGATAACAGTGTTCCTCCACTGACACATGAGCTTCAGTGCTGGCAGAGCTGCCTCTCAAGAGCTGCCAGAGAGACAGAGAGGGGTTTATGTGTTTGTGCAGCTCAGCTCAGAGTTCCCTTGCTAAGATAAATGATGACCTTGGTCTCACCTCCACCTGCTCTGTCTCAGATTAAGCAGGTGACAAAGCTGATGTCACATCTCCAGGTTTTGCCTGAAGTAATTTGGATGGTTCCACTTCATAGCAGTTATATGATAATGGTGACACATTGGTCTTGTCCTTTACGTTTACTCCCACGAGATTTTCCCTGTGAGCCACTTCTGCCCATGGTCCCTCTCACCTCCTCAGGAATTAGTCAGGGGTGAGGTTTTTTTCACAGTAAATAACATCTTTATGCACTCGTGCCTTGCTTACAAGTGAAGAAATCACAGCAGTTTCCTTTTCCAGCTTTCTCTTTGTGTTGTGGAGGATTTTTTGGGATGAGGCTAAGAGAGACACCCATGGCAGTGGCATTTTCAGAGCCTGCTCTTGGCAACATTGGCAGGAGAAGGTGTCCAGGAGCTCTCAGTGGCCACTGCTCTGTTCTTGCTGTCTCTCTCCTGGGGCAGATTTTAAGAAGTTTCCCCAAGTTCTCCTCTACCTGCTCAGGATTTTGTGACTTTCTGACCCACTGCAGAGCTGGGAGAGCTGGCTGCTGACAGGTGAGGTGGTTACAGAGCAGCTCTGACCTCCTAGGGAGGCACAAGCACAGAGATATTTAGCAGGGCACAATCAGAGGGCAAAGCAGAGAGGGGGAGAGACTGACTGGGGGCCATGGGAAGTGACACACCCATCAAAAACTGGCCAGAACCTGCACATTTAGGTGTAAAATTATTCCTTCAATCAAGATCTGTGACTCCCAAGGACAAAGCTAAGGCAGCGTCTTCTCCTTGTCTCAGAAAATTAATTTAGAATGAAAAGTGTGGAGAATTCCAGGGAGGAAGGCAGGCAGGGAGGAAGGCAGGCAGGGAGGAAGGGAGGAAGGAAGGAAGGAAGGAAGGAAGGAAGGAAGGAAGGAAGGAAGGAAATAAATCAAGCAGTGCCTGTGCATTGTTCCAGGTCCCTGCCCCTCTGCATCCCAGTGGGATCATGGTACAGAAGTTTTTCCTAGGAGCAAAGCTCCTTCCTGCCCTAACCCACAGTGAAACCCCCAAAGCTGATGACAGCCTCAGAAGTGATTTTACCTTTAAAATCCCTCCTGCCCAGGAGGACACCCAGCAGCCTCCAGCCCCATCCTCAGCCCCACAGCNCAGTGCCTGTCCATTGTCCCAGGTCCCTGCCCCTCTTGTCTCTGCATCCCAGTGGGATCATGGTACAGAAGTTTTTCCTAGGAGCAAAGCTCCTTCCTGCCCTAACCCACAGTGAAACCCCCAAAGCTGATGACAGCCTCAGAAGTGATTTTACCTTTAAAATCCCTCCTGCCCAGGAGGACACCCAGCAGCCTCCAGCCCCATCCTCAGCCCCACAGCCCCTGAGAGCAGCCAGGGTCACCCCAGGGTGACACCCAGCTCCTGCCACGTTCCACCAGCATCATGTAAAATAAAACAGAGCTGAGTTTGGCTTTTTTTCTGATTAGGCCAATAATTCTTTTGCTGCACTTTTCAAATCCCTCGCTGCCTGTGTGTGGGATACAAATGACTCCACCTATGCATTTCATGGCATTTGTGAATCATTAGGCCTCACTTAAGGGGGTTTACATCACTCCACGCTCATCTTTCTCCTCCTAGCCTAATTCTGGGCTTTGGCCAAATAGCATTCAGGCTTCACTTCCATCCTTTTACCTTCTTTATGTATTATTGAATTATTCAGGCACTTTCCATTGGGATGGATTGGAAATACACAATGGGAAATGCAGTTCCTCAAAGGAAAAATTTACATTTGCTGGAGTTGGTTTGTTTATTTGGAAAAATCAACATACAGAATAAACTTTCAGCCAGAAAAAAAAAAGACTGATTAAAAATAGAACCATGGCTTGAATGTTTCAATCTTCTAAATGCTTTGCTTGAAAGCAGTCAAAGAAAATAATGAATGTATTTTAGTTATGACACACTAAACAACACCTCCTAAAAAATTGGGAGCTGGACACTTCTCTAGCTAAGATCTCTGGAGAGGAATTCCTCTTGTGCTTGTGATTCACAGTGTATCAGGCTCATTGCAGCACTCTAGGATATTTTTTGGATATTCTTTGGAATTCTATTTTTGCAGCAAGCTGGGATTCTACAACTCCAGCAAGGAGTGCATCACTAAAGACAAAGAGATGTTTATACTGAACTGTGCTGAAACATTTCAGGCACATTCAGTAAATCAAACCAACACATTCCATTTATTTTGGTGCTGTTTTTAGTTTGTTGGGGTTTTTTTTTTCTTTTAATTTTTCAAAACTGGAAGTAGTTGCAATGGAAATATTAACATTTCAGTGTATTTTCACTTTGCAACTTTTTTTTAAGATTTCCTCATCTATAATAAATGTCTAATTAAAATTTTTATTGCAAGCTAGGAAAAAAAAACCAACCCTGGGCTAGAAATTCCAAATGGAGCTCTGTGCTGCTTTTTGTGATGACAGAAAATGAAGACCCAGCAAAAAGAAGAATTGCAATGAGACTCTTTTCCCACATGTTGATCACAGTGGGCTCCCAATAATGAATTTAGGAGGAATTTTGGGCAGGTACAAAGCAGGGATCATCACTGTTTAGTCTGAGAACAGAAGCATCACAAGGACAGTCCTGCCTAGAGAAGAACAGCGTGAAACTTCAGCTGTGCCCAGGTGCCAGCTCCATCTTCACGGAGGTTTTGGCATTTCCATCACATGTCTGTGGTGCTGGGATAAAATCCTGACCCACTCCAGTGATTCCTGGGGGACAGCTGCATTTTTAAGATGTGGCTGGCAAAATGCACCTCATGACCCCAGGGGAACCCTGAATCATCCTCACCCGGTCCCTTCTGTATCCCACATATCCCTCTTTCCACCCTGGAAACTGATAAATGAGAAGGATTCTGTGCCCTCTGTGCTTTTGGGGGATTTTAGCACCAGTAGGATTCATATTGATTTTGAACCGGTTTTGTTTGCCTGAACTCTGGAGCTGGCAGGCTCTGGACATCATTTCAATCTGTTCAGCACTCCCGGGGGTAGGGTGCCCTCTTTTTATTTTTAAGGCATGTAATAAAGAACAAAATTAATTCCACGTCTGATTTATGCCCAAAGCCACCATTCTTTGTTCTTCCAGCTGAGATTTGATTGGATTTCATTAGTTTCTTTCCCATAGAGGCAGATAATTTTCTTCAGGTTTAAGTTGGAGTGTTTCTGGGTTTGTCTAGGGTTTGGGGTTGTTTTGTTATTATTGTTAAATGGCTGAGAAACAAATTCTGTTCTAATATTTGTCTGTGTGAAACCATTCAAACAAAAAATAAAGAACACATCTTTTCAAAGTCAAAAGCACAAAAGTTTTGCATAGATAAATCTGTCCCATAAGTCTTTTCTTTTGCTATTTATTGACTCTCCCGTGTCATTAAAAAGTATTGTCATGAGATGCTTTTGGCACTTTTATAACAGACCCAGCAAATGATTTACTCACCCTCACAGACCTGCATTTTCTAACAATTCCAGATTAGCAGCTTTCATCTAAAAAAAACCCCAAAAAAACCAGAGTAGACATGCCTAGATGAGATGGCAAATGCCTTTCCTACCTGATGCTTCCAGTAGGAAATAAAATATTCCTCCCTGATCTGTTGATCCCAACTTTGAGAACAGATTGGCTTAGGGATATGGCCGGGGTTGGCAAGGCCAGGCTCTGGGAGGAGAGATAAGAGGGACTGTGACAACACACACCAGGTTATCAGAGCTGAGCCTGAGCACAGCCTGCACCAAAATCTGACTCCAGAATGAGTCCTCACTACTCCTGACTACTTAAAAGCAGTCTGAGTGTCACCCTGGTGAGAGGGAAGAGAAGAGAGAAGAGAGAGGAGAGAGGGGAGGGGAGGGGAGAGGAGAGGAGAGGCGAGGCGAGGCGAGGAGAGAAGAGGAGAGAGGAGAAGAGAAGAGAAGAGAGGAGAAGAGAAGCCTGGGGTAATAACTGAGAACAGTTGATGGGGGAGAAGCGTCATAAGGTGAAAAGAGAACTGAGTTTAACTCAGACTTAAATGCCCCTCTACATTACCAACCTGTCCTTGATGCTCTTATGGGCTCCAGCAGCCAGAGAACAGATTTTGATCATGCTTCAAGGAGCCCAAGGCAGGGTGTGTCCAGCTGGTACAGCCTGCCATTGCCAGAGCCCAGCCCAGCCCAGCTTGCACCCTGCCAATGCAGGAAGGAATTTCATAGAAATCCACAGTTTCTTAAAGTTCCGAGACCACAGCTTGCAACTAATTATAGAAATAAATAACTAGTGACTGGATCCATCTGTTCTTTATTTGGCAGTGCCTTTCTTCTTCAGCAAATTCACACACCTGCAATCTTTGTGTCTTCCTGAGGATGGGTCACTCTGCCCTCCAAACCACAGATGAATGGCTGGAGCACAGGCAGCCCTCTGGAGATGGTGCTGCTCATCCTTCCTTCTCCTCACCCCCTGGGGAAAATAATTAATATGCTCAATTGAGTTTCATTAGTTACTCAGGTTGAGGGGAAGCAGGGATGAGGAGGTACAGTAAATATCTATTTACTATATTTACTAAATAGATATCTATCACCACAGTTTGAACCTCATTAGCAGCACAGAGCTTGGAGGGTTTGGCTCCCCGGGCAGGTGCAGACTCCCTGGCAGAGCAGGAGTCAGAAGGTGTGGGGCAGACATCACCCAAAAACATCACCCAAAACCAGACCATTTAACACAAGGTTTCCCAAGTCTCCAGAGGAGGTTAAATCAGGGCATAATGTGGGAAATTCTATTTTCTCACTCTTTTTCCTCCCTGCTTTCATATTTCCCTTGGTTTAATCTTTGGCATTGAGGTGTTCTGTACAGCTGCGATCATGGGAATGAATTTTAAAAGGATTATTAATTTTACTCTTTTTTTTTTTTTTTGGTTTGACTTTTAGCTTAAGTTAAAAATATTTCAGGTCTTTAGAGACATAATTAGACATATTGTCCTTAACCAAATGCCAGATAATTTGTACGCACTTGAGGTAAATCTTTTGCTGGAAAAGTAGGCAAATATTGAAGTATGTAATGAAAATGAAAGGAAGCATGAATAAAAAAAAAAAAAAAACACACAAAACTATTTTAAAACTTTTAAATTACTTTCTCTTCTCCCTCTCATTAGTAAATATTTTAGTTATTCTTGCCCTGAACAAATCCTCCTTTCAGGGTTTCTATGTGTCTTTCTCCCTCATTAGCATTCTTTTTTTTTTTTTTTTTTTTAAATAAGTCATAAAGACCTGGTTGTTTTTAAAGTTCATGTCTTATACACGATGCAGATGCAGGGACCAGAGAACGAGGCAGCAGCATTGTTAATTCATTTTGGGAAAGGATTTTTTTCTTCCTACCTTTAGATGAGAAGGAGTTTGCTTTTGGCTGAAAACATTCAAAGTAAGTGCAGCACTTTGGGAAATAGCACATAAAGGGACTTTAGAGGGAGGGAGAAATGAAAAGCATGGAAAAGTCGAACAGTGACAGAGGGAGTCAGAGAATTTACAAATTATTTTCTCTGACAATGTAGACAGCTCCAGGAGGCTGCCTTCTCTTTCAGGATAAAGTCACTTGTCATTCCGTTAGGGAAAGACAAGGGATGTGTCAGGAGTTATTTGAAATGTAAAGTATTGTTTTTAGCTTTTTCTTGCTCATTATTGTAGTAGCAAAATGTTCTCTCTGTGCTGATGGAGAGGCTGAGATTGCAGCAGGGACCGAGGGCTGCAGGGCCAACGGGGCTCAGGAATTCCCAGGGTTGGGATAGACCATGGAGAAAAAAAGGTTTTGGGGACCCACAGGACTGAGATATGGGGCAAAGGAGTAGGTTTGTAGCAGGAAGGAGGGGAAATGGGGATTATGGATAGCTCTGTAATGCTGATCAGCTCAAGAAGGACTCTGGGGAAGGGGGACAGCCCAGCACCAGGGACCCCCTGAGGGATGGGGCTGCACAAATGAGGACACCAGGAGATGCTCAAATGAAGGGGAGCACTGACTATGTGTCTATCAAAGGGCCCCCTTCTGTCCAAGTCCTCTCTGCCTTCTCCCCCAGACTGGGTTCCTTTAGTGCTCTGCCTGTGCTAAACAGGAATATTCTTCCCAGAAGAATCCTGGGTGAACTTTCTCCTTTCTGCACCAGTCCTGCTTGGGAGCATCACGTGAATGCAAAGTGCAGCACAGACACAGAGCAGCATTGCTCTGTACAGCAGGATCTTTCTTCCCCCATTCCATGACCATTTCAGACTAATCCAACTATTCAAATGAAAAATCCCCATATTCTTTCTCTGGGCACTTCAGATACTTCACCCTCTCATCTCCAGCCTACACTCTCCTGCTCCCACTGCAAAGGAAGTTCCAAACCAACTTTCTGTTCACTGCTGCAAACCCCAGCTGCTCAGGGACCCTGGAGCCAATGGCACAAGAAACTGCAGGCCCTGGAAAAGCTGGTTTGTGGAGAACACACTCCCTGCTAGTCCCTGGAGTGCTCTGATGTTCCCAGCTATCCTGGCTTTCCCTCTTTAGCCTCTCCCTGCAAAGGCTGCAGTTAGCAAGAGCACACCGGTGGCAGATAAGCATCTGGTAACCCGTGGCAACCAAGTTCCTTTAGAAAATGGTCTTCCATAATTCCCTAGATGAACAGGCCTTTTTTGTCTTGTTGGAAATGGGGGAGAAAATAGGATAAGAGGATGGAGAAAGGCACCAGGTGTGTTTGTGTGGACAGGTGCCACAGGCATCCCTGTGTGCTGCAGGATCTATTTGCTCACCTTGTGGGCACCTTTCTTTTTCCAGCCCTCACAGGACCTGGGGGTTTGGATATCCCACCAGCAATTTCTTCCAAATCTCTCCAAAACAGGCTAAAGGATATCCCACCAGCCTCTCTCTGCAGTGAAAGGCTGAGAGGGACAGATGAGCTCAGCAGAGGCACAGACAGGGCAGCAGACGGAGCCGGGTGTTTGTGCAAGTCGCTGTTACAGGATAAGGCTGATTATATTCCATTCTGGATTTGATTAGATTGCATAAGTAGACAGACCAGCAGAAATGAGCTGCCTGGGAGAGCAGGACATTTAACTAAAGGTCAGACAAAATTGCCCTGGAAACTGGTAGGTAGAGAGAAGTGTGGAGATGGAGGTGGAGCTGTGAGGGCTGGCTCCTGGTAGAGACATGGGAACAGAGCTTAATTGCTGGAATTTCTGAGAGCTGTGTACAAGCCTCACCCCAGAGGTGCCCTACATTAACTCATCTGTACTGCAGTCCTCACTCTGCACTGCTCCCCTTCCCTATAGGAGCACCCCAAAGCCCCAGGGCACAGCCACCAACACTGCCCACCCTCCCTGCATGGCCACGAGCATCCCCTGATGACCATCCCTTCTTCTATCCAGCTGACCTGATCACAGAAGAAAAAAACCACAATATTCCAGTCCTGTCTTCCACTGCTGGGATGGGAAAACTGGTTAACAGCATCACCAAAGGGAAATATTTTTCCTGTTAACAAGACAAAAACTGCAGGGGAAGTGACACTCACAGACTGTGTTGACAGCACCTGTATTATTTTTAATATATATTTTTCCCCTTTCTAAATTAACTTTTCCTTTAAATATATTTTTCCAGCAGGCCAAATAATTGGATTTTTCTTTGCTAAAAGAAGGGAACATAAATTACTCCTGTTGGGTGCAGATTAGGTTATGGGATTTCTTTTCTTCTGTCACCATCAATGCCCCAATGTCAGAGAGCTTTAATATTTAATGCATTCCTAATTAGTCTCCATTGGCCCAGGGCACTTAACAAAACCTGACACCAACCATCGAGTCAAGTTCATTTAGAGAGCAAAATTACCCAACCATCATTTCCATAGTGCAGCTGGATTAGCCATGAAATTCCCTTCCCCACCCCCAGCCTCGCTCCCACCTTCCCACAGTTGCAAGTTAATTATTGGAAAAAAAAAAAAAAAGAAAAAGAAAAAAAGAGGATTTGATTCCAGTGACAGAAGATACAAATTATCTCATTTGGTCAGGGCAGTGACATTTCCAAGATTCCTTTAATCTCCAGGAAGCTCTGCTGCATTGAGCGGCATTTACCGACGGATGCTGCTGCTTGTGGCGCTCCTGTTGCTTTGCATGCTCCAAAGATCTGGATTTCGTATTTTCCCAACGCACAGGCTGATCACCTGGGAAAGGAGGGGGAGAACAAAACAATCTGGAAATCTATATAACTTTAAATAATTCTTATTTTCCCAGAGAGACTTGGTTTGTCTTGAGAGGCTCAACAGGCAGGAAGGGGCACAGGCTGGGAGAGATGGTGATGGCAGAGGCAGCAAAAATGAGCTGGGGATGAAGGGAGAGCCCAGTTTCACTGCACTCAGCAAAATATCCACGCTGTTCAGCTTTTGGGACCTACCCCTGGTGTCACCCATGTGCAGCTCCTGATAAATCAGAGTGAAACAAGCTCTGAGGCGCTGTCTGGAATCTCCGACCTTTCGCTGCTGGCTCAGGGGACACAGCAATGCAAAGTTCAGCTCCATGAGTCCCCATCTCCAGGAAGAGTTTGGCACAAAGAGCCCTGGGTATAACTGAGCTGGGTACAAAAAAAAATAAATAAAGAAGCAAAGAAATGTCCCAGGATTTCACCATTCTGAAGCAAAATAATAACGCAAATTCCTCCAGTGCCAGCTCTTGTCACCACAAATGACTCTGTGTGGCAGACTTGGGCTAATAATTATCATTTAAGGTGCAAAATGTTATGAACTGACCCTTTTAAGGATGTCAGTAACACTAAAACCAAACTGCTTTGTGGAGATGTTTTGGCTTGACCTTCATTTTCAAAGGATAACCATAGGGGCTTCTCGTGGACAATAGCAACAATTACAGAAAAAGAAAATATCTGTAAAATCTGTCACCCCTGTGACTAATTTCAATTACAACGACAAATGAAAAACGCATGTTGCATGCTGGAGAATAAATAAATTTGACACCTTAAAAATGGTCAGTTAAAAATATATATGTTATAGAAAATAATTAACAGTCAATACCAGCTTCCTCCTCATACTTTCCACACTGGTCATTGATAATAAAATTTACAAAAAATACTTTGCTAAATAAACAGGCACAAGTTTTACACTGCCAAACTTTAAATTTCTCAGTCAAGTGAAACATTTGCTACCAAGCCTAAATTCACAAATCACACAGTGCTGCTGCTCTTTGTATGTTGGGGGCCCAAAACTACAATTGATGCAATTGGAAATGTTTGATCCAAACTCATCAATTTCAATGGAAATTTCTTCTCACCAGTACCATGTAAATGCTCTCTTTTCTTCCAATAAGAATCACCCAGCTCTGCTATCTGTATCTGTTCAATATTCAGGAAATAAATCCTTACAGAGCTTCTAAAACTTCCTAAACTGAGCACCAAGGAAGGCTATTCCAGGAAATGATGATATTTCTCTTCAGTGAGTGAGAAATAACCACTTGTTGTTGATCCTGTGAACCCATCTTCTCTTCATGCAAAGAGGCAGCAACTGCAGGGTTAATCTGGAATATTAACTTGTTAGATTGTTGATCTGCCCTGGGGCCATCAGCAGTTTAAATAGCCAACAGTTAATTAAAAATAAACTGACACTTTACTTTAAGGATAGTTTTAATAACCATTTATAAATGTTACATTAAAAATTCATGCACTGTTATCAACTCCTGCTAAGGATTTACAGCACAATGGAGGTGTCATGAATGTTTTATAACTTCTGTGGAAAACCTCTTCCTCAACAGACATTTTCAGAGGTCTGTGTGTCTTTCCAGGGCTGCAGCACACACCCAATACAACAGCAGCATGGAAAATATAAGGAGATTCCCAAGATGGAATCAGGGAATTCAGTTTGGACTTTTCTCTGCAGCCTACATGGCCAACACATCAGAGGCATCAAATACCTCAAGTGTTTAAAGCTCCTAATTTCTGCTCTGAAGCAGCCCATCCATCCATGGGCTTTAGGAACAGGCACACAGAGCTTCCCAGCATGGCCCACCTTGGTTTGCTCAGCCAGAACCCCCAGGAGAGTCACCATAAACAGTCAGGGGCCTCCAAAAGTGTGGAAAATCTGATTACAACCTAGAGCAGGGAAAATAACCTAATACTGTAACGTAATCTCCTTCACCAGCCTCTCCAAACTCTCTCACACAAACACACACACGCAATTAAACACGGTCCCAAACACAAACACATCCTCCCTGTATGGGTACAAGCTGATCTCAGGTACATTTTTACTGCTGTTTGCAGCTGAGGAGAGGCAGCACAACTGTTGTGCTTGGAATAAGTGATCCTCGACCTGGAGAGCCCTGAGAGATCCATGCTGTGGAGTCAAGGCTCCCAATGTTCCCTAGCTGTGCCTGGCTGTGGCTGCACTGTGGGGTGGCCCCTTCCCTCCCCACCTGCAGCAGGATAATAATCCCTCCCAGTCATGGTGTGTGGTATTCATATTTTCTGGAAAAATCCCTTTGCTCAGGATTTTCTCCTAGGAAGCTGAGAGAAGCCTCAGAGAAAAGGAAAATAATTCTTATCTCGTTTGCTTCTCCTGTGTTGTGCTCATGTGGAATGTGTTTGGAGATTGTTCACCCACAGGTGATCGTTCCATTGGATTCTGCTGTGAGTTGTTTTCACTCTTTGGCCAATCAGGGCCAAGCTGTGTCAGGACTCTGGAGAGAGTCACGAGTTTTCATTATTATCTTTTTAGCATTCTGTAAGTATCCTCTCTGTATTCTTTAGTATAGTATAGTATTCTTTAATATAATATAGTATCATAAAGTAATAAATTAGCCTTCTGAGAACATGGAGTCAGATTCATCATTCCTTCCTGCCATGGGGCACCCCACAAATACAATAATGGTGGGCTTGGACAGATAAACCCATCAATGAGGGGGAGGTGATAGCACAACAGCACATCCTGAAATTATCATGGATAAATTTGGCTTGCTGTCATAATCAGCTATCTCAAAATGAGCTTCCTTTGACAATGTCACTGCCCCTTTTTGTTTGAAAACCACACCAACACTTCCATGATTGAAGCTGGCTGTCTGCATGCTTCTGGAAAACAAATTCAAGCTCATGGTTACCTGCCTGTCTTCTCTCTCATTCTCACAGTGACGTGAAGGCAGGGAGATGCCCAGTGAGGGAAGGAGGGGAGGTGGCTGCCAAGGCCCTGTGTGGCACCGAGGCACAGAAGTGATTAAATGCACAAAGTGAGGCTCTGACCACCTCCCTTGTACTTAACAGCAGCCATGCAAACACAGGTCCTCGCTGTGCAGAACAACCTTCAGCCTCCTCAGCCAGCCACCAATCAAACTGCCATTAACCTTGCTTGCTTTTGCCTTGCTTTTTGATTATTTTCTCCTGTTTTGGTGTGCTTTAGGAGAAAGCTTCTCTGAGTATTGGCTTCTCTGGCATGGAAAAGGTTAAAAATTAATGAAAATTACTTGGAGTCAGGCAGGTGCCAAGCTCTAATTAGGGTAATTGATAATACAATGTTCGAAGGTAGCAGAAGCCCTCGGGCTGCCATGCAAACACCCCTGAGGAGCAGATAAAGATGAAGCAGGCATTTGTCCAGGTTCATTTCAGCACATTTGCACCCTCAAAGGCAGCCAAACCAAGGCTGGATTTTATCCTCCTGCCTACAGCTGAGGTAGGCTCCTGGCAGGATCTTCCAGGCTTCTGCTCTTACTCCCTCTGCAGAACTAGGGAGGCTGAGGGCAGCACGCTCAGAGACCAAAGTTACAAAATGGAAAACCTCTTGGGACTGCAGGAGCTTCTGGCGCTGCAGCCTGTCCTCTATGGCAGCATCTGGGTGGGCCTGGCCCTGTCCAGCTGCCCTGGCACTGCCAGCCCAGCGTGCCCAGTGCTCCCCTGGCTCTAGTGACAGAGCCAAGGTGAGGAAATGGGCTGATTTTAGTGGGTAGCAGGCACAGAGATCCTTTAAAATGCTGCCCTCTCCATCCAGCATTCCCACTCACTCCTGCTCTGTGCTGATCTCTGGATTATTTTCATTCAGGGCAACTGCTCCTCTTTTCCCTCCAGTGACGCCAGTTTTGTTCTGATGGAGTCGTGAGGTTCACTAAATATAGTGAAGGGCTGCTTCTGCAAGGACTTCTAAAAGCTTGTTTCGTTTGCTTGGTCCCTTTCATCCTTTGTTGTCCCTGGCTGTGTTGGGCTCCCAACTGCTCCCCAGCCTTATCTGCTCAGATTTCTGCTCAGCACTCAGAGGCAGCACAGTCAAAATCCACATGAGGTGCCCAATCTGAAAACTGCTGCTCCCCAGATCACACAAATGAACAAAGGCTCAAAGGGGCTTCATGTGACACACAGGGACACACAGACACAGAGAGAGAGAGAAACACACACAGGGACAGACAGAGACACACAGAGACACCAGAGAGACACAGAGACACCAAAGACACACAGGGACACACAAAGGGGCGGACAGAGACACCAGAGACACACAAAGACACCAGAGACATGCAGGGACACACAGGGACACACACAGACACCAGAGACACCACAGCCACACAGGGACACACAGATGCCACCACCACCCACTCCTAAAGAGTTCTACCTGCTAATGCAGGAGGAAGATGTGTCTGTGGATATTCAGATATCCCACTTGCAGCTGCTTGTGGTCACACTGACTGACCCTCAGAGAGGGTTTTTGGGGGATAAGAAGCAGTAAATATCTGTCTCTGCACCCCTCCACCACGCTGCAGGTACCTGCTCTCTGCAAGTGCCAATTCCAGCCTGTCTGCATGGGAACTGGGGCTTTTGGCACTGCCTGTCCTTGCAGAGGCCACATCACACGCATGCAACACTGCTGTGCACATCTCCCACGTCCCCACCCTCCGTTCCTTCAGGAGCACAGAAAAAAGTTTGAAAAAGAAAAAAATCTACATAGCTTTGGGCTGAAACTGGGCCAGGACATCCCATCCCATCCCATCCCATCCCATCCCATCCCATCCCATCCCATCCCATCCCATCCCTCTCCAGGGTTATTGTACACAATGCCAGCAGCTCCTGGCAATTTCCACAGCACCCCAGCACCCCGTTCTTGCTCTGACTGTGCTACAGCTGCTGTGAGCCAGGAAGAAGGGGTGTTTTATGGATCCAATCTGTAATTTTACACCAGATTCTGAGAAACCTGATGCCTGCACTTCTGTCATCAAACCAGGACTTGGGATGAGCCTCTACCCAAGCATGGATTCAAGGCTTTCCCACCCAGAAGAACACACTGCAGCATTCCCAGCCCCTGCCTGGGCCAATCTGCTCCTTGTGTTATTGCCACAGGAGGATTGTAGTCATGTGTTCGCTCACCCAAATCTCCCTGCGGCATTTTTAATCTAATCCTCTCTGTAACTGCAAGGTGAGGGTCATTCCGAGCTATTTTTCATAAAACAGTATCTCAGTCCAAATAATAATAATGCAGAAGGAAAAAAAAATAATTAAAAAAAAAATAAAAAGAACTGGAGAAGTTGTTGGAGAGGAGAAAACAGGCCTGGATTAAGCTCAGAGGCATGTCTCCCTCTGCTGGCTCCCAGACAAGGCAGACAGGAATCAAACTCCTTTTTAAGGAGAAAAACAGCACTAAACATGCTGTAACACCATCTCTTTTCTTTTTTTCTTTTTTTTCTTTTGTTTTCACTTTATTAATGCACACACCTCTGAAAGAAACAAGGACACTCTGAAGAGGTTTTATGAAATGTGTCTCCAGTTCATTATTGCAAGTTAGGAACCAGCACTGGAACATTCTTCCCTGTGTTCTCCTGCTCTTTCTTTTTCCAAGGTAAGATTGTTTCCTGCTGATTATTTTCCTAGTAATCCTCCTGATCTCATTTTCAAAGCTCCAGCTCTAGGTTTCCCTCTGATGTAATTAATGTGCCCTTGCCCCACGGCTTCCCTGCAGATCTGCTCCAGCACAGTGTGCAGCATCACTGCTGTGCTCCCCTCCAAATCCCTCACCCAGCCTCACAGGGAAAGGGATTTTCCTGCCCAGGAACTGTGGGAAGGCTCTGCCAAGATTTCCTATAGCACTTTTGGTGTGGGAGGAAGAGAAGGAGAGGCAAAGAGCAGCCACATGCATGGATCTGATTTCAGGATGGAGCCTTGGAGGCAGCGGCACCACCTCTCCCTGTAATATATCATTCCCAAATGAATTCTCTGCCTTGTGCCTTGAACATGTGGGAGGGGGTGAGGGAAGAATCAGAATTTATTAACCAAATATGTTTGGTATCTATTAATCAAATTTTTGTGGTATAGGTTTAAAACTCTGGACTTAGCCACAGTCTGCACCAGAGTCTGAGACAACCTGCAATTATTATCGCTGTCCTCATGACTTTTTTGGGGGTTATTTTCCATAAAAACAATATTTCAGTCCAAATAATAATCATGCAGAAGGAAAACAAACAAACAAACAAACAAACAAAGGCCAGAAAACTTGTTAGAGAGGAGAAAACAGGCAAAGTTTGCAATATACTGCTAATATTTGTATGTACAGAGCAACCACAGGTTTGGGGTTCTTTGGTACAAAACTTGGCTAAACTTCCTGGATCTTCAACATTTTCTAAGTTTCTTTCTCCTTGAAAATCTGCCTCTTGAAATCTGTAAGAAAGGGTGTCTATAATGAAATGAAATCTCTAAGAATGTTCCCTGAGTCCTGTGATCATCTGTATTGCAAACAATTAGGCTCTTTCAGTGGCTTGACTCTCCAGAAATTACTCTTCCTACTTCTTTCTTTTGGTTGAAATGTTAAAGGAAATCAATGCTGTTAAGAAAAAGACATCATAATTTGCAGGGGGAAGGGCAAGCATGGTCATTTTTAGCCATCATGAAAACAAAAATTGCTGTCCCCAGCTTGAGTAACATTGTGATGAAGTTATTTTTCCAATCAAAGCCCCATTTGTGCTGGACAGTTTGCAAAGATCCTGGTTTGCCTGCAGGTAAGAGCTCATTGGCATTTTTACTAATGTGCCTGGAGGGGAAGCAGGACAGTATAATTCTGAAGAAAAATAGCTCAGAGTTTTGCCATTTATGTCGGTTTTGCTTTTCAGATGTTGTCCTGTGCATACACCATCCAAAACTGCCCTAGAAAGTTTTCAGCCATTACACAGAAATGCAAAAAAAGAAAGAAATGTGAGAAAGAAACATGGGACCTTTTTGACAGCTATATTATCATAGAATTATAGAATTATTGAAGGCTAGAAAATGCCTCCAAGATCATCAGGTCCAATCTGTGACAGATCCTCAGCTTGTCACCAGCCCAGAGCACTGAGTGCCATGTTCAGGACATTTCCAGGAATGGGAATTCCCTGCGCAGCCCCTTCCAAGGCCTGACCACCCTTTTCATGAGGAAATTCCACAGCACAGAGTAGAGGAAAGAAAAAAAAATTGCCCATCTGAAATTGTGAAGGGCAGACTGGGGAAAAGACATTAAAGAGTCAAAATGGAGAATAATAGGAGTGACACCAAATTCCTCAGTGGGGAGGTAGAAGAGAATGAATGGACAACACATGGTAGAGAGTGGGTTTTGTGTTTAATATCAGGAATTTTCAGCCTGGATTATAGATGCTGAGGCATCTGAGATATAGATGCTGGGAGATCTGAGAAAGCCAGCAGAGGAAAGTGAGCCAACTGCACGGGCTTATTTTAGACTTCCACCTCCAGCAGGCAAAACCTCAGGGGGCTTCAAATCCAAAGAGGATGGAAATGAGTGTTTTCTGCCCAGCCGGGTCAGCCAGAGCCCACCAGCACCACAAGGTGGGGTTAGTCCAGCGTAGATCCGCCGCCGACAAGCGCCAGGTAGTGAATAACAATTGCGGACCCACTTCCTGCGGCTTTCTCCACCGAGGTTTGTTACTGACCCAGCGCAGTTTAGCTGGTGAGATGTGATGAAATCAGCGCCGCAGGGCTGATGGCAGTGGCTGCAGGCTATGAAAGCTCAGATGCCATCCTTAACTTGTGCTGGGGGCTCTTCTTTATTCATGACATGACAGCCAGAGGATGAGGTGTCAGGAGTAACACTAACATTTCTTGGCACCCACTGGTTTGAATCGCTCACAAAAGTTTGCCTTATTTAGGAGCCGATTTGTGTATTTATAATTAATATGGATTAGCTGTTATTATCTATGCAATATGGCAGGCAGGCGGTGGAGAGAGGCTCACAGCTGTTCAGCCATGCAAATGATGCCCACAGAAAGTACAGTTTAGTACTGGGATATTATTACCAGCACACAGAAAAAAGTTCAGGACCAGAGGTGGGGAATATAAATAACCACAGCTTGGAAACTTTCCCAAGATCTCCCTGGACACAGAGCTGAGGTGCAGGGCATAGACCCAAGCATTGGTTGCTCCTGTATTCTCCAATGGTTCTCACTGTTTGCAGCAGTTATGAATGAATGGGGAAAAGAAATCACAGCTGGCCTCAAAACAACCATCTAAGCCTTCTGTGCTTGCTCCCAGCCAAAAAATTCCCAGTGTTTTGTTTGCACCTGGAGTTTTTGAAGAAAGGCATAGGATTTGACAAGCATTTAGTTGGGAAGGTTGATCCGTTCTAAAAATAATCCTCAGGGAAGGCTCATGGCTGCATGGCCCATTCTCTAATATTCTTCTCAGTGGAAGAGGTGCTGCATTCCTGATGTGTCTGGGATCAGCCAGAAACCCCAATGTGCTCAGCAACCCCTCCCAGGCAGTGCAGGTGAATGGGACCTGGACTGATGTGCTCATCTCTCTGCATGGGCTGTAAATCCAAGGCATTCTGGACAGGCTGCACTCCCTTTCTATGAACCTCACCTAGCACATATTTCCCTCTAGGAAATACTGGGTGAAAATCCTGGCTCTGTTTTTCTCTCCAGTCACAGAGGCTTCTGCTTTTAGACACTGAGATCTGCCAGCAATGTGCCCTAAGGAGAGGCTTCTCCCTGGATTTCAGGCTCAGCAATACCTTCAAAGCCATTGCTCCTATGTCATGCCTGGCTCAGAGACTCCTCATCAGCAGCACTGTATTAAAAGCCCCAAAAACTCCAGCTGCAATTCATACTTTATTAGAAACCAAAGCCAGTCAGTGTCTGAGAAACTAGGACTCAGTGGTTCTTGTGACTTCAGGATTCCTTATCCCACAAACACCAGGATCTTGCTCAGGAAAAAGTGCCCCTTTTCTGCATGGGAGCGTGTCCTGCTCTACCAGCACCTCTCTGACTAGTTCCTGTTCTGGTAAAGGACTGGAAGAAGATGACTTCCAGGCCTGCATCTGGGAAGTCTCAAGAGCAGTAAAAGTGAGGCAGAAAAGCACCGTGCTCCATACGGGTGATGGATGCAGTAGGGCTTGGCTTCAGCACTCACACAGCTCCTCTTGGACTTGTTGAGCCTGCTAAACTGTATCAGATACACAGACAGGAGTCCTGTTAACAGAGCAAATCCAAACCAGCTCCTCTGCCAATATCCCAGTAAAGAGGAAAGGAGTGAGAGAGAAGTGGGACACCACAGAAAGGCTTGGATTTTGCACTGCCTTGCACAGAAAGGGCCATTTGGGAATACTGAGATGGGGTGAAAGGGAAGAGGGGAGCAGGAGATATAACAAAGTGGATAGAAATTGCACTTGTCTTCAGGTCTAAATCTGCACAGAAAACACATTTATCTTCATGAGTCAGAAACTCAGGCTTTGCCTATTTCCTTCACTGAATCCTACTGCATGTTGCTTTACCTCAGCTGTGGTACCCAGTGACACCTATTTGGGGTGACAGACAAAATCCACAGGTCTCTTCTCCACCCCAACTTGCAATGCAGCCTGTCCTGACAATGTGCAGCACAGGGAGGAGCGTGGCATTTGCCCAGTGCTGTAAATAAGGCTGTGCTTGCTGACAGCACAGACCAGGACTGACTATTGCAATGTTTGATCTGCTGGGTGGGCAATTTATTAAAACAGATATCTAGGGCTTTAATCACTCTGCCAGACTGCCATCTGCTCCCCTCATGCTCCATCCTGGCTCAGGCCAGGTCTCCATGGAGGAGAGGAGAGCTTGTGAGAGCACTTTGGGGTCTGTGTCATAATTCACTGTGTGCACACACGGACTGTGCTCTTTGGGACTGTGGATCCTCCCACACAGGAGTAAACCCAGAGATCCTTCCTGTGCAATTAGAGGGGGGCTGGAAGAGCACAGGGGGTCTCACAGTTTGGTTTGGCCTCTGGGCTTAAGCTGGGAGTAGAAGTGATGGGGGGAGCTGGTTCCCCTAACCTCACTGCCATGTCAGCAGGGCTCGTGGAAAACATCTGGCAATATTTATAGAGATGTTATTCACAGATATGAAGTCAATTCATCTCATCCACTTTCTTGCTGTGATTCTCAGTGGCAATAGTGTTCTCCAAAACTTGAGCTTTCTCCGTCCTGTGCACAACCTTAGAAACCACATTGCCATCCTCCAGGTGGCTTCTGCCAACAGCTGACAAACAGGACTTCAGAGTGCTCCTGAGAGGGGTCTGGACTCAGTTTGACCTTGTCTTCTCCACATCACCCATCTGGAGCAGACTGACAGGACCCATATGTGGTGTGGCTGTGAGGCCTCCTGTTACTGCAAACCCTTTTCCTCCTCAGAGCATCCCCAGCCAGCAAGTCAAGAAGGAAAGGTCCATCAAGGGCTCTAGCTCACCTGGTGGAGAGAACTGTGCTGCATGGAGGAGAAGGTCCCTTTGACTCAGGAATCCTAAAGGTTACTAAGGTTTGAGAGCATTCCCCAAATGAGTTGGCTACACTATTGGCTGTGGACTGTGCAGTCTGGGAAGGAAAATTCTTTCTATCCCTGAGGATGGGGATTCACTGGAAGAGTTGTTCCAGAGAATCCTGCAATGCTGAGTAGTTTGTGCCACTAAATGGTTCAGAGTCCTCACTGCTGTCCCCCAAGGGAACTGTGTGTCCCCAAGAGGCAGCAGAGAAGTCCCAAAGCATGGACCACTTCCTGCAGCTCTTTTTTCCAGCCTCTGATGATGGAACCCAGACACC
The DNA here is from genome assembly GCA_013400635.1 of Hypocryptadius cinnamomeus. Classification (NCBI taxonomy): domain Eukaryota; kingdom Metazoa; phylum Chordata; class Aves; order Passeriformes; family Zosteropidae; genus Hypocryptadius; species Hypocryptadius cinnamomeus. The sequence goes on from VYZP01029055.1 coordinate 59,391, forward strand.
AACCAACAGTAGAAGTGTTCAATAAATTCAGATTCCCCTCAAAAGACAGGAGAAGGCTCCCAGAACCATATGCCAGAAGAATGGAAAATATAAATATTTCATAATGAGATAGGCACTGGAGTCTCAGGCAGATTAAGAGAGAAATGCAGGAAAATGAACACAGTCTGCAGTGGGGGAGACATGGAACAGGAAATATTTCTGCCACAAGGACTAAAGGATTCCATGGGTGACAAATTAAATGGGTTGTTATTCCTGGGCAGAATGTTTTTGTTTGTGATCGCTCCCAATTTTCTACACACATTTTCCAACAGCTAGTCCACATAGAGAGCAGCCATGGCTGGGCTGAACCTTGGAAGGAAGGGATCCTCAGGTGGCTTGGTGCCTACTGAGCAGGGGATTGGGTAGACTTGACTGAGAACAGACAGATGGTCTTGGAGTCTTATAGAGCTGAGAACAGGGATTAGTTAGAATCCTCTTCACTCCCCAAAGATAAATCTGAGTTTATGGAGATGAACATGAATCATGGGATGAGACACGGGGCACATCACTTAAAGCATCACTGCATGGAGATCTCTTGTCATCGTGCAAAAGGCAGTGCAACACTGGGTCAGGGCACAGGATTCTGCCTTTGCTTAAATAAAATGATTAATGCTCGTTAAAAACAGCCATGGGGTTTTAGTTCCATGACAGCTGGTACCCACCCAGTGTCAGGGACCAGGGGCACTTGGAAAGCTGCCACCTCCCTGCTCCCAGACCTCCTCCTGACAGCAAACTCATCCACCCAACCTCCCTGAGGAAACTCCACAGACACGAGGATTAAGGAAATATTTAGCCAGACAGGCAGGAGCACTGTCCCAGTGAGAAGTCCATCTTAACCAGTAGGGGTTCAAAACTAATTTGTCCATTTGATTTCCCAGAAGTTGATGCCTTCAGTGCAGTAAATGAGTCTCGTAAATGGAGGTCACAGCAGGGCCTGATGTTTGCTTTTGCTCCTGTCAGGAGCCAAGCAGAAGGGCTTTCACATGCCACTCTGCATTTCAAACCAGCAAGGGCAGCCTGGGAGCATTTAAGTGAGCCCTAATTAGCACTGATAGATTTCAGGGTGCTCTGAGCTGGCTGAGCAGCCTCTGCAGAGCTGGGAGCAGTCTCCTTCACTGCCTGAATGACAAACAGGTTCGCTGGGACTTGGGTTTGAAACAGCTCAATAAAAGCAGTTATGACATGGCCACAGGCCTTGAATTAACAGCTGATCCAACAAAGAAAAGAGTTGAAACAGCAAACAATTAATGCTTTTGTTTGTGCCATTTCCTGAAGACAAACTCCCAGAGAGCTACAGGTTTAGAGTTCAGCTGCTTACCTGTGTTTTCTCCAGCCCTTTGGATCTGCAAAGCTGGGGGTGGCTCAGATTGAAAAAAAAAAAAAAAAAAAAAAAAAAAAAAGCAAGTGAAGTCATACATTTCTGGTACTTTTAAGACTCTCCATGTTTGTTTGATGCTTTATGAACCGTTGCAGAATTATTCTGATTAGGTTAAGTGTCTGTACCTTGTTTTAAGCTTGGCATGTCTCCAGTTGTGACAAGGACATGTGGGTCAGAAGGATGTGACCTGTATGTCTTCTACTCACAGGGCTGTAATTCTGCATGGGTTTTGTTCATGGGGGTGGGGGATTAAGTAAGTCAAAAAAAGACACAAATCATTGCATAAGAATGAATAAATCCATATATTTGTGTCACTGTTTCACCCCCAACATTTTCCCCTCAGAGACACCTTGCCAGAGGCATTTTTGGCCTTAATCACCCCCATTTCATAATTAGCTCTGGCATTCCTCCACCCACAGTAGCTCTTTCCTGTGAGCTGGATGCTTTCTGTGGAAGCTGGGACATTATTTTATTCCACCTGAACATGAGGAATGACTTCCCTGTGCAGTAAAAACTGAACAGGTTGTCCAGAGAGGGTTTGGTGTCTCCCCCACTGGAGCTATCCCAGAACTGTGTTGCACAACTGTGTGCTCTGGGATGAGCCTGCTGGAGCAGTGAGTTTGGGCCAGATGGCCCTACTGTGGTGCCTTCCAACCTGACCCATCCTGTGATTCTGAGACATCTCTGCTTTTCTTTGTTGTCTTCACACACCCTCAGGATGTAGCCACTGGGTATATATGGAAGAAAGTCTGGAAATATTTGGGTAAACTCATGAGTTACCATCCATCAGTCTGGCTTCAGAACTGCTCTAGCTCAGTGGCCACGGTCACTTCAGGCCATGGGAGCACTCCCCTGACTCAGCAGCAGCACATTCTCCATCCCCAGCTGGAGATCCCCTGTGGCACAGGGCAGATATTCTGATGTCTGCACCAGTTCAAAGAGGGAACACTGACTTTCCAATGTGAAATAAACTGCAATCCCATGTTTCTGTCTGCTCACTGCACTGACATTAAACAACAACAACAAAAAAACCCAGCAAAATAAAAGTGTGTTATGTTTGGAAAGTTAGAGTAGAAGGGCAAAGGTCTTTATCTACGAATGCAAGGTGTTCAGGAGGGAAAAAGAAGAGCAAAAACCTCAAATTTACGCAGCTTAGGGGGGAAAAAAGGGCAGTTAAGAAGGGATTTAATTGATAATGGTTTAGATAATGTCAAGTGAAATTTCTATTCTCAGCCCAAGTGCAGATGATGAGGCAAAAGGACTAAATGTAGAAAATAAACACCCATTCAAAGCTAAACTGAGAAACCTTTTGTCACATAGAGAATCATAAGTGTGTGAGAAGTCCCAGCAGGAGAGGTTCTCAAGGCAAAATAACACTGGGGGCATTCAGGAAATAATTAGCTGACTTCCTGGAGGGAGCAAGTGAGGGAAGCAGGAGAGTGAGAGGAGAGGGAAGACTGGAAAGAGATAAAATTCTAATAGAAAGAAGGGATGAGGAATGTGAGGCCTTTAATTCATTCCATGAAGGGGGAAAAAAGTAAGCGAGTAAAGGAAGCAGCAGCTCTGTTGTGCTCGATTTAATGAGCTCCTCTGGAGTGGCAGCCTCCATCAGAGGTGTGAAATGAGGCTCCTGCCCAGTCAGAGCTAAAACACCCCCAGCTCATACCACCACCTCTCCAGGTGGCCACTTAGCACAAACGAGTGACCCACAGGCTGCTCCTGGTCCCTGCAGCCAGAGCAGGAGTGTTTGTGGGGCTTTGGTCTTGTTTGAGCCATCCCCAGCTGGAGCCCCCAACCCAAAGGGCTCCATGAGTCCATGGCCTGCATTGCCCCTGCTTTGATCCCCATTTCAGCCATGGGAAGCTGCATTTGCCAGCAATATTATTACTGCTGTTATTGATGCTGCTGAAAATCAAAGTTTTTCTGTAGGAGCTCCTTCCAGCCTTGTGGGAAGAGCCATCCATCCCATCTGGCTCAGACACCAGGTGTTGATCCAGAGTTGCCTTCTAAACACACCTGTCCCTCTCGGCTGCCTACGAATAACCATCACACTGCCAGGGCCTGACTTTTGGGTGGTCCAAACTGAGAGAGGCAAATGTTCAACCTCAACCAAAGCTTCAGGGCCTTGGGTTTTTTGCCTGGAATTTCTTTTGACTACTTTTGTGTCATTACCCTTTTGCAAATAACTTTTGATTATTCTTGTGCAGGAAATTTCTGCCACAATTGCTGTAATCTCACTGGTTCCTCAGTTTTTTCCTGTAAAAGTGATAAATGATGATGCTTTTAAAATTAATTTCCATTCTAGCAGCTCATGACAGCCCCTTTGTCTGTGTTACTCAGGACAAAGCAAAAACATTAAGAAAGGGATTTCGTGGGTTTGATTCTCAGTGCTAACACACAAGGAAACCTAAAACAGAAAGGAAAAGCTAAGCACAGCCAAAAGGTGAAAGAACCACAAAAAGATTTTTTTTCTGTATCAAATACACCATTTGATTTCCTCCCTCACGACCATACCCAAACCAAAGGATGCTTTTTTAAGGGAATATGTGGAAGGTTTCTGAACTCTAGCACTGAAGTTCCTACATCTCCTCCAGGCATGATAGCAAACATCTTACCCTGACTGCCTGTCAACCCTTAATTGGAGCCCTCACCTTTAAGGGAAGGTGTTCACTGGTTGGGGCTATTCCACAAGTGACTTTGCAGCTGTAACTGCTAACGAGGACACCAATTAGCACTAAATGTGCTCATGGCTTTTGCCAGATAAGTAGAGATCCACCAGGAACCAAAGGGAACCTGTCTCAAGATCTGACCTGAGCATTCAGCTCAGGCTGCTGGGAGGTGACAGGGGCTGACCACTGTCACCTGTCACCTGACCACTGTCACCTGACCACTGTCACCTGTCCCCTGACCACTGTCACCTCTTACCGTCTCTACTGGATCTGAGCCAGTGGCTGGGACACTCAGGTGTGCTCATGTCCCCAGACTGTTTGAAACACAGTCTGTGCCACTCTCAGCCCTTGCTTGTGTGCAGTGCTCTTGTTTCTGTTCCTTCCTTTCACAGCCTGACAGTGCAAAAGCAAAAACAGAGCCTAGCACCAGCCCCAGCTAGGAAAAGGTCACTGAAGCCTAAATCACATTCTGGCCATCCCTGAGAGGGTTAAAGGGTATGGGGCCCAGTTGCTGCAGGCTACAGATGAGATGAGACAGAATGATAGGGAAAAGCCACAATCTTCCCCTGAGACCCCTGACAGGGGGCAAATTAATGGGGAGATACAGAGACTGGAGATTAACATTGGGGCTTAGTGAAGGAGAGGAGATGGCAGGAGGTCTGGGAGGGGACAACAGAGAGTGCACAAACCCTTTAATCTGCCAGGAAGTGGCTGTAGGGGGAAGCATGTTCCAAACCTTCTCCATGACACTGTAGATCATGTTAGCCTTTGTGCTGCTTTAATTGGAGCTTTGCAGTTGCCCTTGGTCACTGCTAATTGCCTTAATTGGGATGGCGTGAGAGTGCGCAAGTGGGAATATGAGTCCGTGTGGTTTCAGAGGAAAATCCATCCTCAGCCTTCCCAGCCATTGTCCCATGACTTGGGCTGAATTATGTGATTGCATCAGCTGCCTGCTGTGCTTTAGAAAAGCTAGGTGGATTTATTGCAAGCTTATAAAGACCCAGCTTTAGCCTGCACTGCTGGCACTTGATTACTTAAGGGAAGGGGAGACTAGAAAGAGAATGAAGGAGTTGCTTGGTTTTGTCACATTCACCCTGCTGAGGTGGGATCTCCACCTGCAGCCCCTCTCCCTACACTCAGGCTGCCTTCTCCAGCTGGGAAGTTCTGTGTGGGCACCAAACTGGATTAGATCAGGAGACCCCATTTCATGTCTGGGTTTTCTCCTTGCTGAAAAAAAATGAAATGGGGTAGAACTGGGAGCCTACAAAGCATCATGGTATGTTTGAGTGCAGGAGGAGACAGCAACTTACCAGTCCTCTCTACCTCATGTGAGCTCATCAAGAAATTGAACACACATCTCAGTGCACCTCTGTACCCAAACTAAGTGGGAGATATGGTAATTGGCCTCAGCACAGTGGCTGGTGCCCTGACACATGTTCCTTGCCACAGCAAGTGCCTTTCCTGTAACCAACTGTCCATACTGGTGTGAATCCCCCCAGAAAGCAGAATCCATCACTCCAGCACCTTGCTAAGGCTCTCATCTCTAAGCAGTCACATGAAAGCTGTGACCTGAGTCAAAGGAGCTCCAGACTTTGCAGTGAGAAGTCCAAGCAAAGGGCAGGACTTGGGAAACACCCAATGCACATGGCATTCCCACAGTGGCAGCTGATTGCCTGGGATCATTCAAGGTCTTTGGTCATCCCTCATTTCACAGGGAGATGAGGTGCAGAGCTCAGGGCCCTGGTCTCAGCAGGTGACAGAGACCCAGAGCTGGGCTGCTGTGACACCAGGACTGCACCATCCTGTGATATCTCTGTCTAAGACTCTACAGCACTGCGAGGGCCTGGGAGCTTGCACAGATTTTGGCAGAAGGAAGATTTGGCATCCCATAAAGATGCATCACTTTGAGTTAATTTATAAGAACTTGGACAGGGAGAGAGTTCATTTAATTGAAAGATGTAATTATCAGGTGTTGGAGGCAAAGGGGCTCATTAATTTCTGAGACATGCTGTTGACTGAGCTGTTCTCATTTTCATTTTTCATGCCATATCAAGGCTGAATCCATGTGTCAGAGGGGCCAGGAAATACCAGATCACTATTATCTTCCACAGGGTTTCTGTTTCTCCCAGAAAGAACCCCAGGTGTGCAGTCCTGCCCTGCACTGCCTGACACCAAGGGCTGCCATGGGGATGTTGGCATTATCTCACCACAGCCTGGACTCAAAGGACTCACAAACTTCTGGTAACAGCATAGTCTGGGCTCAGCTGGAAGGGATGGATTCCCCAGGCCACCTCCAGTGATGGGAAGGAGTCAATGAACTCCCTTAACACATCTTCTTCCTCTGGCTTTAAGGCTCCAAACCCTGGCAGTGTCCAAGGTCAGGTTGGACAGGGCTTGGAGCAACCTGGGATAGTGGAAGGTGTCCCTGCCCATGGCAGGGGGCTGGAGCAAGATGAGCTTTAAGGTCCCTTCCAACCCAAACCATTTTGTGATTCTGTGGTTCAGCTCTGAAATGAAGAGCTCCATAATGCTTAGAGACTCCTACAGGAGGGAATCCCCCTGGGGACTAGCGAGAGGTGATGGCTTTAGGCTGGTTCTGTCCTTTGGTGAAAAACTCCAAATCACAAACCTCTCCATCAGGATTTTTACACCCATCTCACTATCTCTCCCTCCTCACCCCTGCCCCTCACAGAAACCAAAACTACCCTGCTCATATTGGTATTCCCTCGAGCTTGTCAGTCTGCACTTAGATTTATGGTTTATTTAGAATTGGATTACACCAAGGCTCAAGGCCAGCACTCCCTAATCCGTCACCATCCCCGCCATGGTCAAGCACAAACATTTGTTTTAGCTGCATCAGCATCCCTGGCTCCTGGAGGACGCATTGTTAATTGCTATAGCAACCATGGCTCAAGGTTTGGGCTCTTTTCCTATTTTTTTCATCCTCCTTCCCCTGCTGAAAAACACTGGCATTGTCAAGTGATAGGTATTTATAACTTCATATAACAGTGGCATGTCTAAGTTATGCTGTTGAAATGCATCACAGCCAGAGTGGTTCTGTTATTTGTTTTTGTGCTGAGTAGCAGCAAGAGCTTTAAGTTATTGTCCTTGAACATCCATAAAAAGGAAAAGGAAGGGATGGATAACTGTTGCTCATATTTATAGTGATTAGATGCTGAGTGCTGGGGTGCAAGAAAGACTGCTCCCAGAAATGTCACCCAAAATGATCCTGAGGACCACGTCCCCTTCGAATATGCTGATGGTGGATGTCTATTTGAATTGAGAAATGAAGGTTTTGGGCTTGCATGAACAAACTGATTATGCCAGGGATATTTTTGGCCCCAGCTGGATAAAGTTTGATGAGCTAAGATATGAGCACGCTCGAAAATGTGGAACCAACAGAAAAATAATGAGTAAGCCCTTTGAAATTACTGAGCAGAAGCAGGAACCAGGAAACAGTCCATCTTTAATGCACCATGAGGCACATGCAAAGAGTTTCCACCCAGCCTTTCCTTACAGTTTTCCAGTCAAGGCCTTGTGGAGATTCATTCTTCACCAGGCTCAGTGTCCTGACCACACACCCACAACCTGCTGGGACAACCCAGAGAGCACAGGACAGGAAACCATCAGGCTGTGGTCTCTCCCCATGGCTTCTGCAGCTTATACAAGTCCACAAAAAATGTCCTGTTGCAGGGACTGTAGGAAAGGCAGGAAAGCCAGAGTATGAGAAACCATTTGTGGCAAAACAAAGCTGAAGGCAACATGGATCAGGTGGTAGGAGAGGCTTAGAAGAGGAGCCTCCTAACAAGACTCTGTTTCAGCTCTCTGTGTCCAGGTCAGCTATTCATGCCTCATCTTCCCATGATCCCAAAGGCTGGATTCCATGACAGTGTTAGTGCTTTGGTGAACCAGACTTGTGGGGCAGGGGAGTCCTGCCAGACTTTCCTCTGTCTGTAGGGAGACAAGGAGCGTAAGGAGAGTTGGGATGATGGACAGAGGCCATGGTGCGATGGCAGGGGATAACACGAGGACCTGCCTCAAAGAAAAGGAGAGACATTCCTCCCATTCTGGGATGAAACCCATTTGTTCCTCTCAACACTTAGAGGAAACCAGAGGTAGACATGTTCAGCTCCTCCAGAGTGCATTTGCCCTTGTACTCACTGAGTATTCTATTGCTCAGCTTTATCCACTCAGTCTTCCCCAGTCTGTTGTGATTTTGGGTAGTTTTGGGCAGACCAGGTCACCACCCTTATGCTGAAGGGGAAACCTCCCCAGCTCACATGAGGCACCTGCTGCTATTTGCCTACAGCTATGGGGTGGACTGGGGGCTGTATGGGAGAGGGCATATGGATTTGGGATGAAATGAGGTAGGGTATTTTCTTAAACAGCTTTAAAACCCATCAGTGATTTGATTTGATTTGCTTCCTGAGAATGGTTTAGCTCAACAAACAATTGCAAGCTACACAGTGGCAAGGTAAAATGGAAAGCCCATGGGCATTAATTATATATATAGATATTAAAAAAGAAGCTACTGCTTAATTATTGTTTGCAAATCTCAGTATTTAAATTGACTTATTTGCAAATGTCTGTTTAGAAATTGACTTTGTAATTATAAAGTCGGTGCAGGCATATCACAGGCCCTGGAGGGGTCTCTAACGAGGAATGATAATGTACCAGGCAAAGTGAACTATCCTGAGCTGCATTTTAATAACCATGAGGTGCTTGGAAGGGGAAGCAGAGGGTCCACGAGAAATCCCAGCGCCAACAAAAGAAGAAGCAAGGGGCAGAGGAGAGAGAGCTGGCTCTACAGAGCAGAGGTCCAGTGTGTTTGAGAAGGGGCTTCAGGGAACCACAGCTCTTCCTGCAGCCCCTGCAAAGGGGTGAGCTGGCAGCAGGCTGGGTTTCAGCTCTGGAATGTGAATGAGGCTGGCTGCTGGCAGGGAACAGCGGCTGCAGCACAGCCCAGCTCCCTTCCAGAGGAAAGGACTCTGTCCAGCACAGACCCAGCCATCCCTTCTCCACCTGCACTCCCTGCAGCTGACTCAGGGTGATTATCCCTCAGCCCCCTGATGGGCACATTTCCAGGACTCACACTGCCCATTCACCAAGATATTCATAAGTGATTTCCAAAATTTACAGAGATTTTCTGGACTTGAGGCCGTGTTCACCAAACTCTGTGGCTGAGGGTTGTCTACAAAATGGTGTGGAGAGCATGTATGGCTGTGCTCTGTCATGTGAAGCAGGGGATTTCTAGTGAGACACAAGGTTTTTTGGGTCAAGAGTGGCATATTTTACCAGACCCCAAATCCTTGTCCATCCCAAAGAAATAACTCCTAAGATTTAACTTCAGCAGCTGTCCAAGTAAGCGTAGTTACACCAAGGGTGATACAAGGCTGTTCTACCTTCTTCTCTCCATCATCTTTGACAACAGTACTGCTTGGTCTCCAGATCCACTGGTCTGGGGCATTTCTGCTTCATGGACCATTCACTATTAACTTTAAAACCAGCCACTGGCCAGTGATTTCTTGCCATAGTTCATTAACTAAGAGGGAACAAAACTTGGCTGCTAAGCGGCACATTAGCAAAATCAACAGCTGGCATGGTGCAAAAATAATAACAAAAAAAATTATCCTAGGCAAAAGCTCCAGGTTTCTGACTCATCTGCTATGCACAGTCATGTTATCCCTTATTCGTGAGCATTCGGATGGCGCCAGTATATTCATGAAAATGTGGCAGCTTAAGACAAGGTCTGAAAGTTAAATAGGATCCAGCATCCTACTGGAGCAGAATAATATTAGTCTTTTGAGTGAAATTATGAGTGAAAGTGTGGTCCTTGAGAAATCAAAGGCAAACACCTAGACACATTTTTTTTTTACACCATAGTGAAAGCAAAGGAGCTCTGTGAATTAAGCCAGACTGCTTCCTTGGCCAGCAGAGCTGTGGCAGTGTCAAAGCATGGCTCTGATGGGCTCAACACCCTCCTGATGTGTCTCTCTAAATGCTGAAGAGCTGCTCAGTGTTTGCTGTCTATTCCACTGTGCAGCTTGTGCCTGTTAAATACAGAACAAATTCTGCTTGGAGCGGCAGTATGTGCCTTGTTTGAGAGAGATAAGAAACCCCACCCATTAAAACCAGTGGCATGGAAGATCCAAAGTCCTTTATGTCTGCTTGAGCTGGCCAGAAAGAAGATCTCTCCCACCTGGGAGCCAGGTAGTCATGTTAGGACAGCTGTAAACACAAAATCTCCATGGAGGGATGTGTTCATAGGCACGAGACCCTGCACAGTTGGATCAGCCTGTGTGGGGAAAGCAGCCTGGGCAATGACAGCAGGATTTTCTGCCTGTCCTGCTCACTACTCCAATGCATTTGTAATTAAGTCAGTGAGGAGGGAAAAGGAAAAGAGGAAGAGGGGAAGAGTGAAAAAAAGAGAGGGAGAGGGAGAGGAGAGGATGGGAGGGGAGATGCAGCTTGCATTGAATCAAAAAGAGAAAAAATCCCTCCAAGCAGCTTGATTAGATTTGAAATTGAAACATAAGCTGTTTGTCTCATTAGTTTGAAAAAATGTGCATTGCATCTCAGTATCAACTTGTCTGTTGTCCTCAGAAGATCTTTGTGCTGGGATGAGGTGTGTGCAGCCACAGCAGCTTTTCCAGGCAGCACCGTGCGAGCCTACACAGACTCACATGTTCCTTCTCAGGCAAGTTCTGCTCACAGATCTGTAGCATCTCATTTACTTTTATTTTCCCCATAATCCTTTAATTCAAGGGTTGTGTTAGGACAATAATTGTTCAAACAAGAAGCATATTACATCTCATATTCCTGCATTAATTAAAACCGTCCAAAATCTCACAAAGTTTGTCACTGATTCAGAGCAAATGGGACCTGCAGATAATTAATGACTCTCAATAACAGTTCTTAAAAAAACTGGTTTCTGGCAGCAGTCAGCACATACTGAATAGATTTCTATTTTATAAACCTGTTCAGTTCTTAAAGACACAAGAAATAGTGAAAACATGCTGTTCTTTTCAATATTAATGAGGCCATTATTTATTTGAAAACGAGGGTTTTTGTGTCAGGTATTTTCATGTCATCTGAGAATTACACCCTTAAGTCACTTAATAGTTCATTAAGAGACATTTGTGATGGCTAATTATTTATTACAAATTCAGAATCTGTTTACTAGTTAGCTTTGGTTCTGTTAATTAATCAGATTACCTTTTAGATCCCAAACTCATGATGCCTGCACTGACCCTGTCATGAAACACAACATTTGTGAAAAGTGGTGCGTGGTGCATTCTCCTTTTTGGGTGGTTTAAGTCCTGCCTAAGGAATATGAGTGTGCTGTGCCTCACAGTGGACATAGCACTAAGCTCCATTTCAACTAACAGCTCCTAATAACAAACACTAATGAAGGGCTTGATTTTATCTCGAGGAGCAATGGGGCTGCAGGCTCACTCTGCCCTGGCACAGATTGGTGCTACCAGCCCAAATCAATGGTGACAAGTTGTGACACAGCATGGCCATAGCCTGAGTCAGCCAGGTGGTGAGATTAGAGCTCAGCTCAGCCATCTCCTGGAGTTCAGGTCCACCTGATAGAGCTGAATGAAGGCTGAGCCAGGGGCCTGATGGTTCCCATGGTCCCCTGATTAAAGGAAGAATATTTTTTTTCCTAGGAATTTATTCACAAGTTCAAACCACAAGGGCCAGTGGAGGGGAAGGCACTGATCTCTGCTCTGGGACAGGGACAGGAGCCAGGGAATGGCTGGGGCTGGGCCAGGGCAGCTCAGGCTGGAGATCAGGGAAAGGTTCTTCCCCCAGAGGGTGCTGGCACTGCCCAGGCTCCCCAGGGAATGGGCACGGCCCCGAGGCTGCCAGAGCTCCAGGAGCCTTTGGACAGCGCTGCCAGGGATGCCCAGGGTGGGGTTGTTGCGGGGTCTGGGCAGGGACAGGGGCTGGGCTGGGTGATCCCTGTGCATGCCTTCTATGATTCCATGAAATTTCAACCCTTCTCCCTCCACACAGCCATTTCCCACACACTTTTAGCCTATTTTAAACTTATACAGCCAGGCTCAGTGCCTTGCCCTGAATGTCCCAGCTCCTCCTCTCAGCTTGCTCTGAGCCCCAGAGCAGGCACTGAGCCACTGTCCCCACTCAGCCATGGCTGTGGCTGCCAGGACAGAGTGAGGGGAGTGGGACACTCCAGGTCCTCCTGGCAGACACCTCCAGTCTGTGTTTGACAGAGCTTTTGGGACCACAAGTTCTGCTCCTGGCTCTGTGCTTTGCCTTTGCAGTGGGGTGTGTTGGATGTCTGCAGCCAGCACTAGCAGAAAGGACAAGAGGTTTGGGGGGCATCATCCTGTGTCCCCAGAACCCACAGACTCTCCAGCCTTCATCCCCTTCCTTCAGTGGCTGACCTTGAGTAGAGCACCTTGGACTCTCTGTGTGGAGACAGCACCACGACTAATGAAAATCCATACTGAGAGGGTATGCAAAGATCAGACTTGATTAATTCTTTCCAGAGGTACCTTCACAATGTCAACATTGATCTGCTTCCTAGACGCACAGTTTTCTCTTGGCTGACAACCATATGCCAGTCAGAGCTCTGCTGTACTGTAAATTTAAACAGATATGGAGATAGGATCATTAAAATACCCTGAGAATACACAGCAAGTCATTGTTTTGCTGCTGGTGCTGAGAAAAACCTCACAGTAGCACTGAAGAAATAAATGCTCTGGGCCACTCTTATGGCAAGGAAGTTAATCTGACAATGAAATTGGATGAAATGCCTGAGGTTAGGAACCAGGATGTGGGTGTCTTGTGCTGTCTATGCTAAAATCTTGCTGCTTTATAAAGGACAGATGCATTTTATTTCCAACCACAGCCAGCCTGGTCTCTACAAGTAGTCCCTCCCTCCCAGAGTACCTGCGTTTCAGGCTGCCCTCGGATGTTTTTCCATTAGAGATAGTTTAGGGATATATCATTTCATCCTGCCAGAAGGCAGCAAGCTCCACCACCATCTGTCTTCCTACATATGCAGCAGGACCTTTTGGATTCAGACTGTATTTCCACAAATCTGGAGTCCTGTAGGTACACTGGCTTTGGATTCATGCAAGTGAGACATTCAGATTGACTTCTGACAGACTTCACCTGAATCTGGGGAGGGCTTTAGCCCCAGAGCCCATCAGCTGGTAATTTTCTAATTGAATTCAGGTGCAACCAATCTTTGCTAATGGACAGGTTATCTTTCATTATGAAAACAGAAGACTGAACTCTGAGGAGGTCCAGTTGGCATGTCCAACTGGAGTTTTTTATTAATTTTATTAACAATATATCTAGTATTATTGTCACTATTATTAATAGTGATTACTATTATCAATAAAATACACAAGTCAGAGCTATGCCATTTTGATGTCCTTTTTCAAGGCCAGCTTCACCATTACTTAGATGTCTTCCTGCTTCTTTTTGTTCACCTTCTCTTCTGTATGGTTTAAATTTAAGTCAAATTAAACTATAAAATGTAAAAAAAAAAAAAAAAAATAGAGACTTCCTAATTTAAAAAAAAAAAAAGTTTAGAGAAATAGAAAATAAATACATAAAATCTTTTTTCCTGGGGCCCAAACTTTGAAATCAAAGCTTGTAAATAATTACCACATGACAAGGACAATACATGCACCGAAGATGTATCGATGGCTCTGCTGTCCTAAAGGTCACAAGCACACATGAAAGATCTCCTTGCCAGGGTGAGGTGCCCAAGAAAAATACGTTGAGAATTACTCACCTTTCAAAGAAGTTGCAGACAAATGAGAACGGCCTTTCAAAGGGGCAGCACGATTGGAACCAGATGCCTTCCCTGAAACACCTCTAAAAGGCAAATTAAACCAGCAGCTCAGCAGCATCTTTGCCACCCATCATGCTGGCATTTCTAGAGAGGGAGGCTGAAAACAATCCATAAGGAGCTGTCTGTGCAGAACTGGGAGCCCTTCCCGTGTGCTAATCTATTCCATCCCCTCCTCGTGCCTCACCTGTGCCTCCTGCATCTCCCAGGCAGGCATTAAACAATACGGGCACGTCTCTGAGCCTTCTGCTCCAGCTGAAAACTGCTCTGACTGCCACAAACACCCGGCCAAGAAGACATCACAAAAGTACCTAACCTCATCTTGAGAGCAGGAGAGGAAGAGTTATGAGAGCAAGTTTAAAGGAAAAGAAAGGGGGAGAGGGAGAGACAGAGAGATTTTATTGCTCAAGGGGAAAAAAAAAGAGATTATAATTGAACTGCAGAAAATTCTCCACATCACGGGTAATGATGCCTGGGTTACCTCTCTTTATCTGTGCAATAGAGATTAGCAGACGGGGTCATAAAGGGAAATTAAAGTCAAATAAATTCTGGGCCAGCACTTGGTAAGTACTGATTTCCTACCATTTAGAAAAAGGAACATCAAATGAAGTGGCACAGCATAAGGCAGCAGCCAGTGGAGAGAGCCACGCTGCCATAAACATGGAGCTGAGCAGGGCCAGCCCCCTCCCCTGGCACAGGCTGCCCTGGGCAGGGCTGGGGGCACCTCCTCAGCAGCAGGGATGTTCTGAGGGGATGCTGTCACACTCAAGCCCTGAACCCCTCAGCAACTTGGATCTCAAACAAGGCAGACATCAGGAGCAGCTCTGGAGATGTGAGATATTATCTCCCCACTGGGTTTTATTGCCCCTGCCCTGCTGGTTCCCAGTTTTCCCTGAAAGATGGAGGAATGTAAAGCATCCATGTGCTGTGACAACTTCCATGAGGAACTGGAGACTTCACCACAGTTCCTGACCAGACCCCACACACCCACCCTTCCTCTGGCAGCTTGCTCTGAGCCCCAGAGCAGGCACTGAGCCACTGTCCCCACTCAGCCATGGCTGTGGCTGCCAGGACAGTGAGGGAAGGGGGACACGCCAGGTCCTCCTGGCAGACACCTCCAGTCTGTGTTTCACAGAGCCTTTGGGACCACAAGTTCTGCTCCTGGCTTTGTGCTTTGCCTTTGCAGTGGGGTGTGTTGGATGTCTGCAGCCAGCACAGGCAGAAATAACAAGAGGTTTGGAGGATATCATCCTAAGATTTCCCAATCCGAGACCCCTTAAAGAGGCTGATCCTCTAAAATTGCTGGGGGGGGGAAAAAAAAAATCTGTGGGAATTAGGTTTCTGAAGGTATCTCAGAAACTGAGTAAATAAAACATCTGGGGAAAAAATCAATCAAGAAAACAAACCAGGCAGGCATTATTACAAATCACTTTGGATCTGTTGAAAGCTCTTTCCTGCTCCTTTTAGGAGTGACTGTTGCTTGTTACAAATATTTTCTCTTTGACTTTCTTAAGTAACATTTACTGACCTTCACAAAAATATTGCAGCATTCCTGGCCAGTAAAATATTCAGAGAACATTCTGGAGGAAAGGCAATGTCTATATTGAGGTATCTTTATTCTTTTCTTGAAGTGTCAAATTAAATCAGCATTCACCTTCCCCTCACCAGGTTGGGCAGTACATGAAGAAGAGGAAGAGGGTTTGGCTGTCAGAAGCTGTCAGCTGGTGAGAGAGCTGGACAGCCCAGACCAACCTGTCCAGTGCCTGTTACTTTGATGGTGAACTGGACCTTACATCTCCCCAGCAGTGCTCGGGGCAGTTGAGCACGAAACGGGCTTGGCAGCTGATAGCAAGGGAAGATTTGCAGCCAGCAGCCTCATGCTTATTCCTCAGAGCTGGGACAGTCCTGCTCCTTGGGGAGTTCAGACTTTCTCTGTGGTGAAAATAGCCTTGTTAGGTTTAAGTGGGGCAAGGAAATTGGTCTTGCAAGAGAGGACTGGCACAACTGGAGGAAAAAACCCGGGGTGTGGGCAGCAAAGATGGACAGAGATCAGAGAGAGGAAGAAGCCCATCTGCACTCATCACCACTCACCCTTTGAAAAGAACATGTTCCCAGCCATTCATCCCTTCACTCCCTCCCTCTCCCCCTCTCCAGACTCTCTCTTGCCTTACTTGATGCTGTTTGAAATCAAGCACTTGGTTTACCCTTCTCGAGCGGAGCTGATCTCTCCCAGCATGACTCTGACTGCAGCGGGAGGCGCAGCGGGACGCTGGCCATGGAAACCTGGCATTAGTATCACTTTCAGATGACAGCAGATCAGAGAGCTGGACCTAGGAGCGAATTAATACAGGGCTAGGATTCACTTGGAGGGTTTGCTGCTGTCATACTCCTCTGAAGATGTGAGAGAGAATTAATGTGAGGGGCTGGGATTCTCTCTGTGTGCTGCAGTGGCTGCCTGGCATCCTTAGGGAGCTCTGGGACCTGGGCTGAGAGTGAATACAGGGGTGGCTTTGCTCCAGAGCCAGCAGATATCCCACAGAACAGGAGGGAGGGTCACTTACCAGGGTCACAGGTCACTGATGACCTCTCTGAGCCCAAATCCACCAGTGCAGGTGACTGAGGGTTGGTTTAACCCCAAATCAACAAGCAGTGGGCAGGGGTGATCTTGCTCTGGCATTTTCCTGAGGGATTCACGCCCTTCCCTGGAGACTGATGCAAAAGGGGGTGTGGTGGAAAACCACAGCAATGCCCCAGATGTACAGTTAACCAGTCAGCCATGGAACAAGGCCCCCTCAGATTCACTGGAACCACTTTTAAATGCCTTTGGATAAAGGAAGTAGCTGATCACAATGGACCCCTAATCCCTGACCCTCTGCACAGGCAGGGACAGAGCAGGTTTCTCCAAGGAGGCAGAATTGCAACTAAACGTTCCACTTCTGGGTACCAGAAATTGGCTTCATGTGCAGGAGCTGCTGGTTATCTAACAGCAGAGTTTTATCCATAGACCCTAATCCCTGAAAAACCCAGTGTCTGGTGCCCTTAAACAATTTCTCTCACCCTTGGGATCACAGTGGAATCACACCTGGAGATTCCTTGGTTTTGTTTTCTGTGGCCCACAAAGCACCTTCCTTCTCTGGGGAACTTTTTTGCCCAACAGCAGGTTGGGCACATTCTCAAGGACTCATGCATTGGTGTCTTTGTAGCCAATAGAAAAGGGTGCAGAAAAGTTGGAGAGAAAGATCTGTCATTGCAATAGAAAATGACCCACATTTTGGGGAGGTTAATGGTTATTTCAAACAATACATCCCTGAGCCAGTGGCTCTGCAGGGCAGGAGACAAAGGGAGGACTTGCTCCCTCTTTTCAGTGGGAGAAAGAGGTTTGGAGCCTGGAGCATAAACACAACTGAGAATTCTGAAAATAGACAATATCCTTCAAATGCAGCCTAGGGATGGGATCAAATCACTGCATATACCAATTTCTCTGGAAGAGAAAACAACCCAGACCAAAAGAGAGAGGAAGTAGGGCCTTGGAAGCCAAATAAAACAGAACAATGGGAAAGTGAGCACTGGAGGAAGCAGCTCCAGATAATTACATTGTGCAAGCACCACGCTGAGGAGCAGCATATGCTGGAGGAGCCCTCGCTGGGGACACAGGATGAGCAGGCAGGAGGGTGGCCAGGCAGAAACCAGCCCCTTCAAAGCAGCACACGCCAGGCCAAGCTCAGAGCAGCTCCAGCTCCGGTGAGCTCAGCACAACCATGCCAGGGATGGAAATATCCCTGTGCTCGAAACAAAATCCCTTCCTTCCATTTCCAACAGCTCCTGGCAATGAGCAGAAGGAGAGGGGCTAATATTGTAACAGGTATTTGGGTCACAAATATGGTGTGGCAAAGGTGGGTGTGTGTCAGGCACAGGTATTGTATTTGCAGAGAATGCCCCGGCGAAGGCAGGAATGATGAATCTGACTCCATGCTCTCAGAAGGCTGATTTACTACTTTATGATAATATAGTATATTAAAGAATACTATACTAACTATACTACAAATACAGGAAGGCTAAAAATATAACTCTCTCCAGAGTCCTGACACAGCTTGGCCCTGATTGGCCAAAGAGTGAAAACAACTCACAGCAGAACCCAATGAAACAATCACCTGTGGGTAAACAATCTCCAAACACATTCCACATGAGCACAACACAGGAGAAGCCAATGAGATAAGAATTGTTTTCCTTTTCTCTAAGGCTTCTCAGCTTCCCAGGAGAAAAATCCTGGGCAAAGGGAATTTGTCTGATTGTGACATCTGCTGTGAGTTGCTTTCACTCATTGGCCAATCAGGGCCAAGCTGTGTCAGGACTCTGGAGAGAGTCACGAGTTTTCATTATTATCTTTTTAGCATTAAGTATCCTTTCTGTATTCTTTAGTATAGTATTCTTTAATATAATATAGTATCATAAAGTAATAAATTAGCCTTCTGAGAACATGGAGTCAGATTCATCATTCCTGCCTTTGTCGGGGCATTCTCTGCAAATACAATAGAGTGTCTTCACCCTTTGTGCAATATAAATGTAATGAACCTAAACAGGCACAGATGCACCTTAAATACCTGTGTTTACTAACTCAGCTCAAAACACCCAACTTATCCACGTAGATTTACCTGCTCTGCCTGCCTGTGGCAGCTTTCAAGAAGCAGCAAGTCCCACTAGAAGGCTTGAAAAGTGCTCTGAGAAATACTCCATTAGCAGCAAAAGCTGTCCCCAGAAATACATTAGTGATCCACGGGGCAGAGCATTAAGTTTGGACATTTTGTCAGGTTTTCTGAGAAGGCAAATGCCTTACCATGCGTGTCTTCCCAGCCTCCATCCCTCCCAGCATCTCCCCAGCCTGGCTCATCCTCCCTGGCCCCAAAATGAGGAAAATGTCATTTGTGCAGGACACTTCAGTGACTCTGCCATCAATCTCTGGCAGTTTCATTTCAATATCGACCAGCTCTGTGATGATAATTGATGAGAGATGCAAGTGATGGAAGAATGAAGAGAGCAGTGCCGAGCAGATCTTCCAGCCCAGATGGCAGGAAGCCCCTTGCTGTGTCTCATCCCCATCCCATTTGCTGTTTCAGAAGGGAAAAATAAAAAGAAAAAAACCCTTTTTATTTCCCTTGATTTTTTAGTTTGTTTGTTTTTTTTTTTTTTTTTCCCTAGGAAAAGGCTACTGCAATTTTCCAGATTCTAGTTTGCAATCAGCATATTCTGAGTGTTGGAGTTGAAAAGCCTTTCCCTGACAGGGAATAAAGCAAAGCAAGGAAGGGCAGAGAGAGCAAGGTGGGATGAACATGCCATTGACAGTACAAAACCCACACAGTTGATCTTAAAGCTTGGAGGGATTTTGTCCACTTTGTGTCTACAAATCTCTCCCCCAGACACCCTCCTGGTGAGGGCAATCTGGAAAGCACAAAGTGACAATAGGTCAAGGGTTAAACTCCCCATCTCAAAAAGCAACAGCCTACATGATCCAAAGGCTGCACTGAGACATCCAGGAGGAATAAACTTCCCTGAAAAGCCACCTTGATTAAGAGCAATAAAACAGAGACTGCAGCAACACAGCCACTGCTTCCTCAGTCCACTTTAATATCCCAGCCAGCATGGACAGGATGGTTTATATTCCTAATGCTGCTCCTCTCCAGCTGCTCAGGATGGGCTTTTAATATCCCCATCCCAAGAAACAGTGCACCCACCTTCTTCTTCATGGTGTCATCCACACTGAGGGAGAAATCTTGGGAGCACTTGGGAGCATTTCCCCCTTGGCTGGGAGAAGCAAGGATGCCATTTGGAGCAGTGCCCAGGCCGTGGTGTTGTGCCAGTGCCAGCAGCTCTTCCCCTCAGCCCTCGTGCAGGGCTCAGTCCTGGGGGTGCTGCTCTCCTCCTCTGGGCTGCTGAGGGCACTGTGAGGTGAACCTTAGGAGTGAGGGATCTTAGAACCCAAACTCCAGCGTGAGCTCCCCTTGATGCCTTTTTTGGGGCTACCTGAAAAAACAGAGCCCAGACAAAATTAAGGGAATAAAACTCAGTTATATTAATTGAAGGCCCTTCAGGTACATTTCAGACAGATGAAGCCCCCCCAGGGGCTACCCCCAAAAATGATGTCAGGTTTTCATACTTTTATAAGTTTGGTCCATTTGCATATTGGGGGTTCATCTGCCAATTACAGCTCCAGGTAATGAAGTCATTTACTCCAAGTTTGCTCCCCCCAACTCAATTTGTTTCCATCTCTCAGGGCCTGAGGCAGTGAGGTGTCCTTGATTGCCAGGCCTGGAGAGGAATTGTTGTGTCTGACCAAAATGGGAAAGCAGCAGCTAACACTGAATATGGACTTAAGAGTTATATAGAATTATATAAGATATTATATATAATATATTATGTATATATATATGTATAAGAATTGCAGGATTACAAATATATGAAAAATATAAAAGCTAAAATCCTAAGGCATCACCCTCAGAGCTAGAAGTCACTCCAGGAGTGGGTGAAAAAGCAAATGGGGAGGTTTTATGCAGTTACACACACATGTACACCTTGAGCTCCTCGAGGCTGCTCTCAGAAATGGCTCTGAAATGTCCCATAAATAGGAGCAGAGTAATTGGAAGGTATATTCTAATAGCTGCAGCTATAATAACACCCCCTCCTCTCCACTTTCCTCTTTAGGGGTGATCTGCCAAAATGAGAAACAAAATTACTGTGTCTGTTCAGCAAATTCTTACTGACAAAATCTTTAAGAGTTGACAAGAGTAATACACTGAAAATTAGTTTACAAGTGTTTCAAGTTTCAAAAAATCAATCAAAATCAGATTAAGTTCTGAAGACACTGTCTGTAGAGTTTAAGGAAAATAGAGATCAGCTGCAGCAACGTGAGATGAGGGGCACAACTTCTGAGCAGGAGACTTGGATCTGCTCTGCCCCCTCTTCTGGCTTAGGGTAGAGAGCCACAACAGTCACGAGGGTTTGCTGATGCTCTGGATAATCTGAGGATTAAACAAGAGCAAACCCAGCCTAAGTAATCCACAACAGAGTCCTCAGTATGGCACTTCCCCACTCTAAATCTATGTGCTGACCAGTGAGCCATAAACTGGGGGTTACAGATACAGAGATGATGTTCTCTCCTGCTTCCTGAGCATTTCTGACATTCTTGCATTTCTTGCATACATTCCCAATGACAGAGAGAGAAAAAAAATAAATTAAATCTCATAAAAATTGTCATCAAGGAGGAAAATCAGTTTATAAAACAGATCTGTTGCAGAAGCTGGCAGAACCAAGCCTGGGCTAACCTAAAGCAGGGCAAGGGCAGAGTTCAAGTCCATTTAGCATTGAAAGCTCCTCATGTTTCCTTCTTGGCTGTGTGATCTCAAATAACTGAAGCCTGTGCTGGCCCTGGTGTCAGTGAAGAAGCCTGGGACTCAATGTCTTCTTGAGAATTCGTGAAAAAAAAAATGGTGTGAGAGTCTGTGGTGTTCCTGAGTGAGCAGAGCCTTTCTGGGGAAGCAGGAGCGGGGCTTGCTCAGATGTGTTGTCTTTTTTGCCCTTCATCCATATGGTACCCTGACCCCATCCTGGCCCAGCAGATCCAAGAGCTGGTGACCTACAAATCCTCAGCCATCTGCTTTGCAAATTCAGCCTCCACCCAGCTCTCCTGCCTTGCTGTTTCAGCACTCACTCAGAGTCAATGGGCTTGCTTTAGGTTTCCAATTATGTCTTACTTAATTATATTCCTCCTTGGGGTCCTAGAGGCCCTGGAAATTTTCCCCCACTCTGTCTTTTCCCATAACTGTGAGTCAACAGTTCAATTATAGTCTCTTTATACAGGCATGAGAATTTGTTTCTTGGGCAAAGTTCCTTGATAAGATGATATGCTACATAAATGTCTCCAGCAAAACACATTTCACAGTGAATTTATCTCTGCACAACTTCCCCGCCTTATAGCACCTTATCATTCCAAGACGTCTCAAGGCACTTTCCAAAAGGTGTGCAATAATAATACTTCACAGTTAGACACAGCCTTTCATGGGAATGTCTCAGGGCTGTGTGCAGGGAAGCACTCAGCTCCATCAAACAGCTGGGAGCACCGAGGCCAGGGATGTGGGAGAGAGCTGCCCCAAGGAATAAGGACATGTAGGATTTGTGCTGGGCTCCAGGACACCAGGAAGCCTCTCCTCTGCCCCTAAAGTTCTCACAAGTTCCACCAGTGTTGGGAAGCAGCCATGCTGTGGAGAGGAAACACATCCTTGTGCTGTGGCCATGGGGTGGGGACTCAGCTCCTTGTCCACCTCATTTATCCTACAGCCAACATGTGTGTGTTAGGCAAGGAATAAAAACCTCCCAAGCTGCAAGTGACAGAAGGTTTGTGATCTGCTTTGTGTCTATTCCTGAAATAAAGATAGTTGTGTTCTGCCCAGGATCCTGGCCTGGAGCAGAGCTGAGCAAAGACCCTGTTTTCTCTGGGGACAGAGCTCAGAGCACTACTGGGGTTTCCTGAGAGAGAAATCCAGATCCAGTTCCTGGCACTGGGCATTCCCTTCCCCACCACACATCCTCCCCACCTTGTGTTGAGCTGTCTCCCATCATCCCAGTGTCCTTGTCCCAACCCTGCCTGTCACCTTCCTCCTCATTCCATCACATTCAGCAACCTCTCCTGTCCCTCCTCCCTGCCAGCCCAGCTTATATCATCAAAAAAAAATCACTTTGGCACCTCCACTGTCAGCAAGAGGCTGTTTATCTGCTATATCATTGAAGAGATCTCCAAAGCCAGGCTTGGAAAACAGCCCTTTTTTTATTTGATGCAGGATCATCTGAAAGGAGGATGAGAAGCAGTGAGAGTATGTTTTCCTTGTACAGATCAATATGAGTTTAACCTTCCCCCACAGCAGGGCCTGCCTGCCCACCTCCTTAGCTCACGTATTTCTCCCTCCTCCCTGCTTTGCTCCTCCTTCCTGCCTCCCAGTGTTTCCATCACTCCTGGCACATGGACCTCTTGGTCTTGTGTGCATCAGGGCAGCATTTCTGCCTTGCCAGAGCAGCTCCTTTTGGTCCAGGGAAGGGTTTCCTTGTCAGCCAACTCATAGACTGAGCCACCCCACGGATTTCAGATCCTTTTGGTCTCCTCCTTGCTCCACTTCCTTCCAGCTCCCATTCTGTACCCCACACAGAACTCCTCTTCCAGCTATTGGGAGTCACTAAGTGAATTTTCCATCTCTTCCCTTTCTTCCCCCACTCTGGGGAAGAAACAATCGTGTCCTTCTCTCATGCCCCCTTCACCTCTGCCAGTGGCAGATTTACTCCTGCTTGGCTTCCTGGCAGCTGCTGCAGCTGCAGCCCTGAGCAGGGGATGCAGCACCTTCCTGTCCCATTCTCAGTGTTCTGCATTCCCAGGGGATCAGAAATAGGGAGGGAAGTGGTTTGGGTCCTGTGGTGCAGCTCTGAAGGCTCAGGGGCAGTTTAAGAGCCACCTTGATACCAGATCAATATTACCATTTTGTACACAGGGAAACTGAGGAACATTCTGGTGGCAGCAGCAGGAGGTCACTTCCTCCTGGCTGACACCTCACAGATGTCTTTGCTAGCAAGGCAGAAAGTCTGAGCCAGGGTGAACACGAGGATGGTCCATGCTGCTCTCACCTGACAGGTACAGATCAACCACCACTCCCTGCGTTTAGCCAGCCACAGGAGCCAGTACCAAATTCATTTTTAAAGGAAAAAGGAAAAGCCTGAGTCCTTTCTCAGCTCAAAATCCAGCAGCAAACCCCATCCTGCTATTCATACCCAGAGACAGAGAAGCACTTCTCCCTTCTCAGGAGATGGGAGGGGAGCAGAGAGGTTGTTATTATAATAGCAGGAAAGACACCCACCACTGTGCTAAATGATATATTTATATGTACCATGTAAGGAGAGACTGCTCCTGTTCCCAAAGCACTGACAGCCTGAGGGAGAAATGCCAGTGCCTTCTCCAAGGTCACAGGGAGGGCATCCTGGTTTCAGACAGCACAGGGAAAGATCCTCTCCACCTCCTTCTTCACAAGGAATGTGCTTAGCTAGGCTCTGAACCCATTGGGTACCTTGTCCAGACTCAGGAGATGACATTTATTCAGACAGACAGACAGACAGACAGGGAGAATGACCAATCCATAATCCAAGTCCTTCATCCCTCACCCAGGGCCCTCATCCTGCAAGAAAGGAGCTGAGAAAGCATCCCTGCAAAGTTAGCAAAAGAACAGGAGGGATCCCAAGAGCCAACGGGCACTTTAAGGTCTCACACACACAAAAATAAATTAAAAATACAAAAACTAGAGCTGATGTGTTCTGTCCACATCCAGCCAAACCCAGGTGCTGTCAGAGATTAGATGCTTTTGCAGATAAAGGCAGGTAATAGGGACCAGATAAGGACAATAAGAGGAGAATAAAGGGAGTGAGGGAAAAAGCAGAGATGAAAGGGCAGAGAGCAGAAGGGACAGCAGCAGATCAGGCTGACAGATCCATGGCTGGGGCTGTGCAGAAGCAGGGCTTGGGAGCCAGGAGCTGAGCAGAGGCACCTGGGACATGTCCTGGTCCCCACAGCACCAGGGCCTCCTGTGCCTGCCACCTGTGCTGCTCCAGTGTGGGACACACATGGCATTCCCAGCAAAGCCAGGATTGCTGCTGTCCTGTTCTGGAATGTGAACAAGAATCACTGCTTCTGGTCACCCTTCCCAGCTGGCCCAGCAGGAGGCCACACTGGAACTGCTGTAAACAAATGACAGAAGCATCCAGGGAGGCCTGGTCTGGGGGATATTTCTGTCCTGACCACAAAGAAACAGCCATCAGTGTTCTTGAGCAGCAGCTCCATCAAGGATGACTCTGGCTTTGGAGGTCAAGCATGATCTAAGGAGTGTCCTGCTCTCCTCCATCCCCTGCCTGCTCTTCCCTTGCTCTTCAGGGGCACAGCAAACACAGCTCCTCTGCCCTGTGAAACAGCCTTGAGCCTCAGAAGCTGTGATCAGTGCCTGCAATGCCTCAGGGAATTCTCTGTACAGCAGGAACAGGGCAGTGATAAAGCTGCAGGGTCACTGTCCCTTGGAGGGACCTCATCCTTTCGCGTGGGATTGTGTAGGCACAGCTTGTGGTCATTGGGGTGGGGCTGTGTGTGGCACACAGTTTGTGGTCATTGGGGTGGGGCTGGCCCAGCCTCATCCCCAGTGGGCACAGCTGTGAGAAGCAGGTGAGCAGCACTGACAGCAATGAGCCATGGAGTGCCCAGGTGTGCTGAGCAACAACCAAAGGGAACAGAGGGCACACAGGTGCAATGCATGAACATGAGGGGTATAAAAGGTTGGGCTGAACAACCAAAAGGCTGGCTGCTTGTGGCCTTCTGCTGTGGTATGGTGTTGCTTTGTATGGGTTGAAGCTTTCTGATATTGTATGGTGATCCTCTGTGTGTTGTGGCCATCTTGACTGTGACATGTGCTGTGGCAGGATTGTCTATGGAAAGCCATAATGGAATATTTGGTATATCATCCCCTGTTCCCCAGGCTCTCTGTGGTATTGTATCCCCCCTCCATCCCATCCTGCACCAAGGGGATCTCTGTAGGAATGAACTGAACTTTGCTTTTCTCTGCAGAGCTCTCAATGTTCTTACTTGGTTAAAATCCCATGATTACATCCAGAGGCTTGGAAGAGGCTCAGTCTGTCATTGCTTTGCAAAGCCTGCCTCTCCAGGTCAGGAAAGGACAGGGACACTTGGCTGCTCCCAAGGGATTACCTTATTTCACTTTCTTACCACTTCACACAGTCTGGGATTTTATGTTCCAAAATCTGCTGCTGTAACTGTGTTTTGTACTGGAGGTTGTGTTTTTCTGCTGTAAGTTGGAACCACTCTTTGAGGAGTACTGGTAAAGAGTTTGCTATACATATGTAGATATCATCTACACAGATACAGAAACCTGGATGTTTTCAGCCTCCAAGAACACTCATCCCAACCACCCACCTGCCCGAGGATAAGGATCCTCACGTGAACTCCTCGGAATAAAAATGGGTGAGTGGGAAAGAAAGGAAGAGCAAAGCTGCAGCATCATCTCCCTCCCTGCTCCAGAGCTTTGCTGAGCTTCCAGTGCTGTGGGGTGACCCAGGAATTCTGTTCACTCTGTGTTACAGGTGGCCCAGGTCTGTGAGAGATGGGCTCTCAGAGCCCCACTGAATGGGATGCCCCAGCTCTGGCCACTCATTTGCTGCAGTTAATTATTCCTGGGAGGGAAAGGGACATGTTCAGGTTGTTTTTCTCTCTTTTTCAAATCCATGCCATCTCAATGGGATGTAGGAACTCAGCATGCAGGGTAATAAACTTTAGGCCTTCAGCCCAGCAAAGGGAACAGCCCCAAGGGGAGAAAACTTCTTAATTCCCCTGACTACAGGCTCCTCTTCCTTGGCAGCTATCACTGAATTCAGCTCAATTTTTGTTCTGCAACAGATTTCCTTTAAATCCCCATTGAAGGATTCAGCAGTGAGCTTAAACTGTCGGTGATTGGATTGAAAAACTTCAGTGGGATGCAGAGACACCATCCCTGCCTTGGATTTTGTGGGAGCTGAGGGGGCCCAGCACATTGTGCTGCTTCCCCTGCATGATGCAGGATCAGGCTGTGAGCCCTGACACTGCATTCCCCCTCAGATTTTCCCCTGCACACAGCCACCACTGCTGGGGACTGTGTTTGTCCCTAATAGAGAAATATCCACCTCCTCCAATGATTTATCTTGTGCTTGAGCAGACTGATAATTCCCAAATCCACTATTCCTTCTCACAAATCTGGAGTCCTCCTCACTTACCAGCCTTCTTGTTAACAACTTAATATTAGGGGCTCTGAAGAAGATTTTGAAAACCTGGAAAGATCCTGAAAACCTGGATTCTCCCAGCAAGCTGTACACTGTTCTGGCAGCCTCAGTGGAGAAAACTGCTTTCAGAGGAGGCTTAAAACACAGTCCTGGTCGTTCCTGGCAAATAAATCTTCCTTTGTGGTTTTTGGGAAGCTGATACTGATGTCTGTGCCCTGGTCAAGTTTCTAAGTTTCTTTACAGCCTGTTTGGTGGCAAGGCAAGCCCAGTAATTTGAATTTAAAGGGTGCTTTGCACAAATTGTTCTTTGCCTGGTGCTTAGACCTCACCATGGCCTAGAAGTGATAGCCCTCAGATGAGCTTGGGCAATGATATAAAATGGAAAATTGTCCCTGCACCTGTCCCAGAGGACTCAGATTTCCAGGGGCAAGGAGAGCAGAGGGTAGTGGTCACTAGCAGAATAAATGAGAAAATCTATAGGTGAATGAATTGAGTAGAGCTACAGTGACAAATGTGATGTGTTCATGAGCAGCAGGTATTGGGGTGAGTGTGACCCCAAAGCACATCCACAGCCAACCTGCTTTGTCTCTGCTTTCAGCACCCAAACCTCAGGGCTCTGAAGCTGTCTGTGATCAGACACAGCTTCTCCTCTTTTCCATTCACCCCTTCTCATGCCCTGGAGAAACCCACGCCTCAGGGTAATCCAGGTCCTTGCTGCACAGCTGGAGTTGTGAGGAAAAGGAAGGAGGAGGGAAAAAAGTGCTCAAGGATAGTCATTAACCACCCCCAACCTACCGAGGTGTCACCATCATTCCAGCTCCACCTGGGCCCACACACAGCTGGAGCCAGGAGCCGATTTTCAAATTCCTTCCCTCTTCTCACTTTCACAGACACTTCTCTCTAGCTGAGAAAGACAGAGACCTTGGGCTCGTACAGCATTTGACAGGAGACCCAGGTTATTGATTCACAGCTCTACCTCCCTGAACTTTTCTGGAGGAAAACAGGGCTGCTTTGCATAAGGCAGGCATATGCTGCAGCTTTGGCACGAGGAGAGCCGCTTGGCATTTCCTTGCCAGACTTTTCCCACCCTCCTCTGATGCCATCTGCCTCCGTGAAACACTGAAACTCCCATCTGTCAATTTTGCTGTAAACACACAATTATCCAGGCTGCTGGGGGGGAAAAGTGGCACAGCCAAATCTCGGCCAGTCACAGAGAGGGACAAGTTGGGAGGAGTGTCCCTCTCACTGTCCCACCAGGCAGCTTGCTGCAGGGAGCCATGCCTTTTGTTTTTCTCCTTCCTTCTCCCAGTGGCACACGAGCTGTGGGTGCCACCAATCCCTCTGCCCATGCCCTGAGCCCCTAAGAGCACAGGGGCAAACTCAGAGCTCAGCCAGGAGCTCCATCTATCCCCAGCACCCAGGTGATGGCACCCAGCTCATCTTGTTGCCATTTGCTTCCCTTTCTGCTGTGTCATGGCAGCGAGGGCAAGCCTGCTTGTGGCCACCCGTGCCCAGATCCCTGCAAAGATCCCAGAGACAGCATCCACCCGAGAGCAAGGTCAGCATCAGGGAACAGCCTTCCCTTGCCAGTTCATGTCAGCAGCATCTCTGAGACCAGCTCTGCCTGTCCCCCACCTCTGGGTTTCATTGCAGCAATGCCCAGATCCAATGCCAGAACTACAAGGGGTTTTTTTCCCTGCATTCTCCCTGGAAATCTCCCTCTTTCTGGCTAGGGGCAGCTTTCTGTGACCACAGCAGACAGCAAACTGCTGACAGCAGCCTGTGGTGTGAGCTGAGCCCTGTCAGCCCAGCTATCAGCAGTCAAAAGAGCTCCTCATCAGTGCCCTGAGATGCTCTCAACCCTTGCAGGGGCAGCAAAGCCAGAATTTCCCAAGCCCAGTCAATCTGTAGGATGAGCAAACAAAGGGTGACAGGTGAGGGGAAGAGAGGAGGCTGCAGACAGCCATGGGCTGGGGGATGTTCTGGAGGGTGGGAGGTGATGAGGCTTTGTTTTATTAAATCTTGGCCCCTGTGTGGTGCCTCCAGCCCAGACACCAGCTCCAGCACCTGTTGGATTTAGCTGGGCAGAGGGAGGGGGCCGTGGGGTGGCAGAGGAGCTGGCAGATGGCAGTGTGTTCCCAGAGATAACACGGGCTGGTTCAGAGGTCACTAATTGGCTTTCTGCTTGCCTTTCATATTCCATGTGGATCCAAATGAGAACATGTGGTTCAACACACACAGAGCATCCTCCTTCCCCCAGGCCCTCCTCTGCCTGTGCCCTCACCCACACACCCTGGATCCCCGAGGTGTTCTCCATCCATCCACCAGCCAGAGCCAGAGGGAGAGCAGGGAAACTGCAGGAGGGAAGAGGAGAGGCAGTTAATGAACTCTTCATCCAGGGCAGAGCCTCAGGGCAGCAAGCAGCCCTTCTGTGCACACAAGATGCTTGGGAATGCCACACCACGGGTAAGGGAGGTGGCAGCAAGGCCACCTCAAAGATTAAAGTGTGTGCAGGAGGACAAATTGGAGCCCCACACAGCTCCCTATGGTGTAAATCTCCCTTTTTTTTTCTTAATATATATTTTAAAAATATACTTTTTTTATATCCTTTTACTTTTCTTGATATAAATCTCCCTTTGGTGGCTGCCCCACTGCACTCATCTTCCTGCTGGAAAAGGGTTCAAAGGGCAGCATTTAGGGATGATGGCAGAGCTGCAGAGAGCAATCCAGCCACAGCACATCTGGGCAAAGCACACAGAACCACACAGTGCTACCATGGTTTGGGTTGGGACCTTCAAGATCATCCAGTCCAACCCCCAGCCAAGGGTAGGGACACCTTACATTAGACAATTGTTTAAATGCCACTCAAATGGACCCTGTCCTTTCCAAGTCCATCCCCAGCCTTCACCTCTGGCACAGGGCTACCCTTGAGGAAAACAAACTCAAAATCTTTAAAATGTGTCCCGAGACTTGCTTGAACCTTTGGCTACAGAGGTAGGCTCACATCCAAAGAGGACAACTGTTACCCAGCAGAGGTTTGGGGACCACTTCACCTTTGGGGAGTCCTTTTTTGGCAGCCCCTCACTCTGTGGGGTGTCTCATGCACATTTTGTGCTGTGATGCATCTCCCAGGCAAAGGCAGGGGGAGATATTCAGGAATAGAAAGCAGGAAATGTGCACAAAACCTTGGAAGGGGGAGGAGGATGGAAGTTAACTGAGAAACACAATGCTCTTTGCAAAGGAAAAGTAAGAAAAAAAACCCCAAAAACCCAACTCTTTTTCAAAGCATTTTGCAAATATTGCTTTTCCTCCCCTCCCTCATTTTCTGACAAGCTGCAATCAGCATTCAATATTGTCACTCAGTGCCCAATTTCAGAGGGGATAGGTATCCACGGAGCTCTTTAAATGAAATAAATAAATACATCTGGCCACGTATGGCAGGGGCTTAGCTGGGAGCTCAGCTCTTCTGAAAATCTGGTCAATCACAGTGACATTGATTCAGGACAATTACTCCTGATTTACACGGGTGTAAATGAATAGAATGGCATTAAACTGCTGACTGGGGAGTCCATACTCAGGCAGAGCTCATCAGAAAGCTGAGTTCCCATTCTGTAAAAGATTGAGATCAGCTTCCCCATCCAAATCAGGACAAAAATGGTCTATTTTTCTTAAAATGGAACAGAAAGAGGGGGAAAAAACCTCGCTTGGGTTCAATAAAAACTTTGGGTTTGAATGCCTGGCATTTGTCATTTTGACTCTTTAAAAAGTTATTAATATCTAACAAAAGTAGGGAAGGCAACTTTTCCTGGTATCATAATGCAATTCTTGGCTTTGAGTTTTCCTTTTCCCCAACTAAAAATTAATTGGGACTAAGGAGGACAGAAATCTAGGGGTTTTTACCAAACAATCAAACCTGTCCTCTACCTCTTTTCCCCTCCTGTATTTTCCACTGTCACACTGTGCCAGTGAGGTTTCCAAACTCATTCCCACACCAGCCAGCTGCAATCCCTGCATCACCACCCTGGCACGAGCAGGCAGCTTTGGAAATGCACTCTAGGCTGTGTGAGGAGAAGGAGAAACGTCAGGAACTTTAAAAAGTCAAGTTCTTAGGGATAAGGGGTCTTCTCAAGGTAGGAGCTGCAGGCAGAGAGGACAACCATGAGGAGGGGGGAAGGATCCCTGTCACAGTGGCACCCTGGCATATTTTTAACCAGGATTAGTTTGTGGGGAAGGAGAGGAGGGGAAGAGGCTAAAGCTCTTAGAAAGCCCCCCCCAAGTTTTTAAAGTACTTTGTGCCTGGATATGTGCTCTGGACATAAATCACTGTAGCTCAGGATAAATGGGAGCCCGTAAGTGCCACGAACACTAATGACAACATTCATCAAAGCCTGAGCTGCTCCATATTGCACCAGTCTCCGGGATGCCTACGGACATATGGACCCAGCTCGCTCCAGCAGCCCCCACTCCCCCTGCACCCTGCACTCCCTGGCAGCAGGCACAGAGCCTCAGCCTCCCCTCAGCCAGCTGGGAGCAAAGCAGGAGACACAACCAGGCAGCTGTGTGATGTCTCTTCAAAAATAAAAAAAATACAGGGATAGCTCCCCTTGGAGCCCCATCTCACAGCATTTACCCATCCCAGTGGTCCTGAGCCAGCAGCACTCCAGAATCCCAAAAAGCAGGTCTTGATCATGCCCCAAAAAAACCCCAAACAACCCTCCATCCAAAGCAGCACAGGGAATATTCCCTGAAGCAATCAGGTTGTGGAGACTCCACATGGATAGTCTCTGCAAAGTGCACTGCATCAGCTAAATTGACAAGGAAAGCTGGGCAAAGCCCTGAGAAGGGGCTTTGAGCAATCCAGAGCTGCTCCACAGCAACACCAGGCTGATACTGGATTGCTTGATGGGAATTGAATCCCAAATTTATCCTCTCAGTGCTTAAGTGCCTCCCACGGGACAGGGCAATCCAGCAAAGTAGTTTTCATAAGTCTGTAGCAGCACTGGGGCTCTGAGGGAACGTGGGGAGTCCTGTAAATCCAACCAGGACAACCACAGAAGTAGTGATCTGAGAAAAGAAAGAGCAAAGCCATGGGAGAGGGAACTTCTTGCATGAGGAGAGGCCCTTGAATGGAGAGAAGGAGATCCTTGCATGGGGAGAGGGAGATCCTTGCACAGGGAGAGGGA
Organism: Hypocryptadius cinnamomeus; assembly: GCA_013400635.1. NCBI lineage: Eukaryota > Metazoa > Chordata > Aves > Passeriformes > Zosteropidae > Hypocryptadius > Hypocryptadius cinnamomeus. The sequence continues at coordinate 91,335 of VYZP01029055.1, forward strand.
AATTCTTGCATGGGGAGAGGTCCTTGAATGGGAGGAGGGAGATTCTTCCATGGGGAGAGGCCCTTGAATGGGGAGAAGGAGATCCTTGCACAGAAAAAGGGAAATTCTTGCATGGGGAGAGGTCCTTGAATGGACAGAAGGTGATCTTTGCATGGGGAGAGGTCCTTCAATGGGGAGAGGGAGATCCTTGCATGGGGAGAGGGAAATTCTTGCAGGTGAAGTACATTTGATGGTTCTTGTAACAAGTCTGAAGGAAAAGGAAAAGTGAAGTTCCTGGGCCCAACATTTCACGGCACAGCCTCAATCATCAAATAGGTCAGCCTGTAATTAATTCTATTTATTGCGAGATGTATTAAACTGAAATTTCTTTGCTGATGTGAGTCAGGTTCAAGAGTAAATGTTCTCAAAGGGGAATTGCTGCTCAAAACTCAGAAGGAGCAGAAACCTTTCAGGATAAGGGAAGCCAGGTGATATCCATTCCATGATTCACAGCAGGAACCTAAACTGGGTCTCTTTCATACCCCCGACTGAGCTGATTTCTTGCTAGACCAAACTCTTTCCCTCTGAAAAATCTGAAGGAAAAAGTTCTTATTTCAGTCTTGGATAAGGAAAAAAAAAAAAGAAAAAAAAAAAAAAGAGCAGTGTAGTCTTCTCATTTCCTGGCTTTGAGCTTTAAGGACAAGGTGAGCAAGCGATTTCCTCCATTCCCTAATTTAGTTAAGCATGTTGCACAAGCTGGGTTCAATTTAAACACCAAAGGAAAAGTTCCATCCACAAATGACATGATTTCTACTAGAAAAGAGGGAGAAAAGTACAACCCGGGTTGTACCCTAAGGTAAGGGTTTTATAAGTCTGTAGCAGCACTGGGGCTCTGAGGGAACATGGGGAGTCCTGTAGATCCAATTAGGACAACCACAGAAATAGTGAGCTGGGAAAAAAAATGGCAAAAAGGGGGTGTCTGCAAAGGCAAAAGGGAATTTGTTTGCTTGCTCACTTGTTTTCTTAAAACCTCTCAGAAAGTTGGTTTTGTGTCTGAGCTAAAGCAATTCTCTCTGGAGATGTTTATCATAGTCCTCTCACTGTTTTTCCATGGGCATGGAGGGGGGAATATCAGCACAGACTGAGGGGGAATGTGGCCTTACCCCAGGGAAAACTGGCATTACTTTTGGACAGTGCTCTGAAACTCTCAGAATATTCATGAACAGGAACATTCACTCAAATAGAAATAAAAAAGTTTATTGAAATATGAAACTGCAAATAGAAATGGCTGTTTGGGGCCCTTTGCAGCAATTATGGAGGAGACATTCATTTTCTAGCTTTTATATGCAACTCAAATGGTGCTTTAATGTAATTTTATAATTTATTTACTCAGGGAAATCCCAGCTTAGTTGTAGCATCTGTTTTCCTTTTCCTCCTCCCTCCAAACCCCAGTGCAGACCATTATGATTCCATACCCAGTTATAAGCTGGAAGAAAGGCAGATGATGCTCCTGAGGCCATGGTGGGAGCTAAAATCACCAATGAACTTGCAGACCCCCTTTGCCAAGGTCATTTTAATGTCATTTCTTCATGTATTTTGTCTTTAGAGTGTCAGACTTAGGAAGGGATTGGGCAGGGGATGGTGAGGGGGACCAGAGGCACAGGCTGTGTTTAAGGAAGGCAGGATGGAGTGGGGCTCTCCACTGGGGTCAGGGTCTTTGAAGATGCAGAAAAAAGGGGGAAAAAGGTGTCCTGGTATGGTAAAATTAGGAATTAAAAGCCACCTTTTTCCAGGTGTTGGGCAGAGTTCACATCTGTTCAGGGGGGTTGCAGCTCACACAGGCAGGGAGCAGCAAGAGGAAACAAAGGCTGGAGGACATTCCAAAGGCTGGTCCAGGGGGATGCACATCACTGGCAGACCCTGGAAAACGGCCCAGAAATCCCAGTGCAGCAGCAGCTGCAGTTCCAGTGGGTATTTCATGGGGAGGGGCTGTAACTCCCAGTATTGCCCAGGGACCTGACACCAACACCTTGAGAGCTCAGTCAGTGGGGAGTGCTGGTGGAAGCAGCTTCCTGCTGCTTTTCCAAGCCAGAGATCTGGGGTTGGAAAAGGGACTTTTTGTAATACATTTCCTCTTTTATCAGACCTGCTGCTCAAGGAGGAGTTGGAGAAGTCAGAGATGCAACATAAGGGCTCTCCAAGTTTGAGCCCAGCCGCACCACACAGATAGTTTTCAAATATATATATCTATAGGTGCCTACCATCTTATTAGACTGAGCCAAGTCAAGCTGAGTTCTCAAGACAGTTAATTTCATAATTCCCTCATTTCATGGGTGAATTTCATGCGTAGAAATGCAAAGAATTAGTGGTATGAGTGCTCTTTGCGGGTATAAGACCAAATGAAATCTGGATGGAAGACATTTTCTTCCATGAAAAATGTCAAGTTATTTTTAGAATTCTAGGGAGAAAAGAAACTTCATCCTGGAAGGTCAAAAATTTTATTAAAAAGTCAGGAAAATAAATTCTTAGAGAATTAAAGTTTTCCTGTTTCTACTTCACGAGAAGTTTAATAACTTTTTAGTCACTTTCTGCTATTGCCCCTCTGAGTCACATGTTCAAGAGAGTCTGTGTGTTCCCAGAAAGAGAATTTCTCCAAAGGGTCTGGGTTTGCTATTTGCTCAGTGAGTCAGTCCCACAGACATATCCAAGGTGGCTTTGAAGTTTAAGAAAAGCAAACATTGCAAAGATTGAGGTACAGATAGTTGCAAGCTCTTTCCCTCAGTACAGGAATCCTGCTCCTTGTCACTCCCCTCCACCTCCAGCCTTTCCAAACTGAGGCAGTTGTGGTGTGAACAGGCTGCCAAGATGCAAATAAATAAATAAATAAATAAATAAATAAATAAATAAATGAAATCCAGCAATCTACACTGCAAATCCCAAACAAGCAGCCTTTCAAACCCAAGAACATTTCCAGGGCCATTAATCACACACAGCTCACTGCTACAGCAGGTGACCACAGGTTAATAAAAAGGAGCTGGAAATCAAACCCAAAAGTGAAGTGTGATGAGAAACAAACTCTCTTCCTCATCCTTGGATGGCAGGAGCCTGAGCAGTTCTGTTGGTTTGGGTTTCTTGAGGGGCAGTATAGGGAGTTTTATTCCTTGAGGCTGGGTCCTTCTGGCCACCAGAGCATTTCTGTCCCCTGCTGCCAAGCTGGACGGGGCTGTCACTGCTCCCTGAGCACCCTGCACCCCTGGCTCTGACCCCAAACCTCTCTGCATCCAAAGGAGGTGTCTGCCCAGCACTGAGGCTCCCTCTCCTGTCTTGTAGGTATTTCAATCTGTTTGTTTTTTTTTACCATGGTCATACCTTTGCCTCCAGAAGTTCTCCTTCCAGTGCTCCCAGTCCTCAATCCCCACAGGCTGTGTCCAGCTGGGTGGGATGTCCTCTTCTCTTCTTTTACATGGGCTTGGAGTGACAGGACACAGGGAATGTCTTCAAATGGACAGATAGCAGGGATGGATGGGATAGTGGGAAGGAATTGTTCCCTGTGAGGGTGTGAGGCCCTGGCACAGGGTGCCCAGAGCAGCTGTGGCTGCCCCTGGATCCCTGGCAGTGTCCAAGGCCAGGTTGGACAGGGCTTGGAGCAACCTGGGGCAGTGGGAGGTGTCCTTGCCATGGCAGGGGGTGGAACACAATAATCTTTAAGGTCCTTTCCAACCCAAACCATTCTGTGGTTCAGTGACTCTCCCTGCCTCTCCACCCAGCCACAAACCTGCCCTCCTCCCAGCTACCACATTTGCATTTACTCCATTTCAAGCAGCTCTTCATCATATTTCCCATTCATACAGAAAGGGTTCACCAGAAGAAGGTCAGAGATTTTCCTTGGGGAGCATGACCTGAGTGGAGCCATCCCTGTGCCCCTCCAGTGCTGGCTGGGCAGCGTGGGGAAGAACCAGGGGAGATGTGACAAACAGGGACAGGGGAGGTGACACCATGTGTGTGTGTGTGTGTGTGTGTGTCAGATCACATTTGTTTCACTGAGAACAGAGGGAGAGAGCAATTGAGAGGAAGGGAAAAAATACATCAGTGGGGGAAAACCACCCAGATAATAAAAAAATAAGTGCAAGTGACTGAGAGAGCACATGAGGCACTTGTGAGCAGCACGGCCTCTAATCTCGTTACTGCCCTCAGTTTGGGAGGCTGATGTACCCCTGAGGACAGGTTGGCATTTGGATGCTCCTCGTTAGGGAAAACACAAACTGGGAGAAGCTGCATTAACAAGCAAATCAATTTATGGTTGGCTGGCACCAGGGTGAATCTGGCTGTTTGTCACAGCACTTTCCTGGTGATGGATGGACAGAGGGAGCTCTAGGAAAGATCCCTCTCCTCCCTCCCCCAGGGCTTGGTGGCAAGGGAGAGGGAAGGTTGTGGGATTTCTGTGGATATCCCAGAGAATGGGGCTGAACAAACCCATCTAAAGGTGAAAAATGAGGGTGTTTTTCACAGTGCACCACTGTTAAACCCAGCACCCAGCCAGCCCAAGCCCAGTGCCACACACCCAGCTGGGAAGTATCATTGTCACTGAAATAAAACATCTCTGATTTACAGCAAAAGTCAATAAAAACCCTGATTTCAGCCTAGCAGGGGAATAAAAATAAAAATCTCTACTATCTGCACAAGGATGATGCTTGCAGGAGCATCTCAGGAGGCAGGCAGGATGGATTCCTGGCAAACCTTGGGAGGATCTTTTGGACCCTCCTTGCCATCATTTTTCAGGCTCAGAAGGTGTGAGGGAGGTTTGGGATTTTGGAACCTCTCAGGGGAGAGGCCTTGCTGGGGTAAGAGCATCATTCCAGGGGGATCAGTGGTCAGGAGGGAGACCAGCAGTGATTTGTAAATCCGTGTTTTTTCTGCTGAGGTGAGCTGCTGTCTCCAGAAAAAAATAAAACTTCAGAAGATCTTACATCTTTACACTGCAAATAGGAAAAAAAACCCAAAAAAACAACAAAAAGCTGTGAAACTTGGACTTTCTCCACACCCCCTCCAGCAAAGGAAACCTCTGGCTCTGAAAGCTTCCTCCAAGGCACCTTTTGCAGAACAAGGATGTCAATCACAGGGTTTTTTCTTGCTCTTTCAGGATCCAGATCAAAACTCACCGAAGAAAAAATCCTTTTCACAGACATCCGTGGCGGGTTTTTTCATCGCACTGTTATTTTCCATTTAGGAGTCTGATTGAATTAAACCTTCCAACCCCTCCACAAGGGAGAAAGAGAGGAACAGCCAGTACTGAACTGTCTCCTGGAGGCTTCAGGGAGAGACTGGCAGCAATTTAGCACTAACCATTAGTGCAGAGGGGACTGTGGGCTCTGATTCTCTTCCCACCTGCACTGATGTGAATCGGGTGTAACTCCACAGACTGCAGCCCCACGGGCCAAGGGCACAGTCAGGCCACTCTATCCTTTCTACCTCCTAAATACCCTGTTTTCCAACCAAGCTGAAGTGGGAATTTATAGGAATTATAATGATGATTAATCATGATTTGCGCTTTTCCAGCATTTTTCTTCTTGGGAACTCAAAGTTCTTCTGAAAGTGAAATTAATTATGCTTTATAACCCCTCTCTGGAGTAGGTCAAGGACAGTTAGGGGCCGTTTCCACCTCCCAGGGAAGCGAAAGGAATGTGTGAGCAGCTCCAGCACAGGCTGAGACCGAGGACCTGGCACTGAGCAGAGACCACGGGGGGCTCAGGGGAGCAGCAAAGTACCATGAGCAGAGGCTGGGATGACCCTGAGATTCCCAACTCTCCTCCAGCAAAACAAGCTTTGGCTGTTGTTGCAAGTGAATAGTTTCTCTTGTGACAGATGGATGGAGTAATGATATTAATAATAATATTATTATTTATTTGCTTCTATGGTGGAATATACTGGAACCTTTTTAATTTTCTTGTAACACTTAAGGGAGAGTTGTCCATGCTACTGATCCATGTGCTGGGGATAAAGAGGAATAACTGAATTGGGAAAGATTGAGATTCATTTCCCCTCTTCTTCTAATTAAGACCAAGTATTCAAAGCAGGTTCTCTGGTGTAGCAGGTGAACATCTCCCTCCAGAGCTTCTCAGATGTTGTGCTCCCACTCTCTTTCTTCTTTAACAGAAATTTGACCAAAAATATGAGAATTCTTTTCCAATAGTCAGGCAGAGTCCCCCCAAGCTTTGGACCCCAGAGCCTGCATTTCACAACAGAAACACTGAGCCTCTCTCAGCCATTCCTCCTAATCAGGCCCCGTGTTCCTTATCCTGGTGGAGCTGAAAATACACTTACAATCCAGTAGCTCATTTCACAAGTGCTCAATTAATTCACAGAAAGCCTAAAACCAGCAGAAACCTCAAATTTCACAGGTCTTGTTGGCTGTGAAGGAGTTTAGGAAATGCACAGCATTATGAAACCAAGGCATGCAAGCCAAAAAGTTATCAGCAGGCTGAGTCACCACAGGAAGGCTCCTCTGTGCCACAGGAGCTCAGCAAACCCCAACCTCCCTTCTCAATCCAGATTTTACCTCCTCCCTCCCCATCCTGCCTCCTCATTTCCAGCTCCCCACAAAATGAATCCTTTAGTTTTAGTTGGAGCTCAGTTTCCCCACTGGCTGGGAGCTCAGGAAATGGGCGAGGTGCTGTGTTGTAAATGCAGGCCACCAACGAAGGCAGGAATGATGGGGAGGACTCCATCTTATCAGAAGGCTAATTTATTACTTTATGATACTATATTGTATTAAAGAATACTATACTAAACTATACTAAAGAATACAGAAAGGATACTTACAGAATGCTAAAAAAATAATAATGAAAACTCGTGACTCTCTCCAGAGTCCTGACACAGCTTGGCCCTGATTGGCCAAAGAGTGAAAACAACTCACAGCAGAACCCACTGAAACAATCACCTGTGGGTGAACAATCTCCAAACACATTCCACATGAGCACAACACAGGAGAAGCAAACGAGATAAGAATTGTTTTCCTTTTCTCTGAGGCCTCTCGCTGCCTCTCAGCTTCCCAGGAGAAAAACCCTGGGCGAAGGAATCATGTTCAGGGAATGTGAATGCCACAGTGCTGGGTTCCAGGTTTCTCATTGTCAAAGCCCAGGTGAGTTCAGCTGGTCACAGTGTTTGTGAGCAGGAGAAGTGTGGGAGGGAGCAGGGGAATGAGGAGAGAGGAGGGAGTTCCCAGGGAGGTCCCCGTGCAGTCCCGCGGTTGCTGCAGGTGGTGGCACTGAGGTCCCCAGGGAACAGCTCCCTGGGAATCAGTAGCCCTGTAAGGTGGAAAGCAGAGCATTCAGTGAAAAAGGGAGCTCTCCTGCCCACACAGCTTGGGGTCTTTGTGGGGGCACCCCCTGCAATCACCAACACTTGCTGAAGATCTCTCACAGGCAGCTCCACACACCTGGACAGGGGCTGGGGTTTAAAACAGGTAAATCAAGAAATAAACACAAACCCAGTGTGATGAAAACTGCATAACTGTTCTCCCATTCCAGGTGACAGGGATGTGCCCAGCCACACCCTACAAGAGCTGCTCAAGCAGCACCATGGAGATAAATTCTCTTTTTCACACCCAAATTCGCTCACAGCCCCCATGGATCTCACTCCATCAGTACACCCTGATGTGTGTGTGTGCGCCTCTCTGATTTTGGGGTGTCATGGGAAGGACACAGTGAGATGGGTGACAGAGCTGGAAGCAGGAGAGGAGCTCACCACAGGCAAGCCACCTTCCCCTGGGCCTTCCCACCCTGCAGGGAATGGTTATTGCTGTGCTCAGGCATGAGAAACTTCCTCAATAAAATTAAACTTGCAGGAGACAGGCCTTCATTTGGTTGATTTCCAAGGTCCTTCATATCTCTCACCAGCAGTATCTGTGCCTCACAGCTCCTTCAGCAGCATCCTCCTCAAAGCCCTGCTCCTTGGGAAGGGCTGGAGGCCATGAACCCATGGAATAACTGCAGGATACCCCATAGACATTACACCTGTTAAACCATAATTCAGCAGCTGAGAAAAAAAAAAATTATCTATAAATACACACATATTTATACACAAATATTTATGTATTGCTTCATTCAAAAGCCATATTATAAGTTACAATTCACCTGGACCTGAAAATTGCATATGCCTCTGCTCTTGCCATAGCAAATGAAAATCTAAACAGAGCTGGGTCAAAAGTTGCTCCACAGAAGGTTTTTTCAGGCAGTGGATGCTATTCCATGAATGCAAAGTGGCTTGCAGGAACAAGACAATTTCAATTCTATTTCATTGTTTTGATACAGTTCTACTTTGCCATTTATTTTGGCTTTTTTTTGGACACTTGCCACCTTTTCAGAAGTCAAGATGGAAGTGTCAGAATGAGCTATCAACTACCAAAAGCCCAAACAGTTCAACATTGATGCTGACTGTTCTAAATACAAATATTTATCTCCAGGTTATGCTGTTCTTACAGAGAGAAAAAAAAAAAAAAAAGCTTTATTCTACTTAGAAATTAAATAAACCCTGGGAATTTCACAGGACATAAAATCTGTGTTCAGTTCTATTCTACTTGCTAACTCCTCTCATGCTGATGCAAACTTTCCCTCCACATATCAAAACAGCAGCCCCAAGTGCCATCCACTTCTATTCCTGGGAATATTCTACTCCACATAGAGCCAGCACTGTGAGGAAAACACTGAGGCTCCTGCCAAAATGCACCCAAGCCTGTATTTCATCCAAAATTTCATTTCTATATTTAGTTTTAGTGCAATTCCTACTGCAGTGGTTCTGGCAATGTCCCCACATCTTTTCTGAAGTTGAAAATTGTACAGTGTTTAAAGCAGAAGAAAAAATAAATAAAAATAATTAAAAAAAAAAAGATGAAGGCACAGCATGGTTTGGGTGTTCCAGGCTCTCTGCTGGCAAATCCTGCAGAGCCAGGATGGAAACACAGACAGTGAGAGTGGGGTTGTGTGTCTGTGTGAGATGGGTGACACTCTCAGAGAATTCCACACTCCTTTTAGGAGGTTTCCATATTTTAGAAGTGGGATGCTCGCTCAAGGCAGGAGTGATGATTTCCCTGAGAACAGACAGATTTCCAAGGAATGTAGGCATAGGACAAGGGGGAATGGATTTAAATTGACAGAGGTCAGGGTTAAATTGGCTCTTAGGGAGAAATTCTGTATGCTGAGGGTGCTGAGACCCTGGCACAGGGTGCCCAGAGCAGCTGTGGCTGCCCCATCCCTGGAAGTGCTCAGGACCAGCTGCAGCAGCCTGGTCTGGTGGAAGGTGTCCTTGCCCACGACAAGGCTGCTTGGTTTGGATCATCTTCAGTGTCCCTTCCCACCCAAACTGTCCTGTGATTGTACACTTCAGCCGAAATAACCCCGAACAGCTTTGTCTGGGATGAACAGCCCACGCACACCAACAGCCACCACGGTCACAGAGCGGAGGAGGCCGGCAAACCCCAGCGCTGCCGCGGGGGCGAACTCGGGGAAGCAGAAGAAACTCCCGGTGCTGGCAGACAGCGAGCCCGTTCCCCTCCTCCCCGCCCCGCGAGCGCCTCTGCCCATTCCCAAGCCCTATTCCCGCATCCCACAGCCACATCCCCGCATCCCTGAGCCACATCCTCATCCCCACATTCCCGCATCCCACAGCCGCATCCCTGCAGCCCTGAGCCACATCCGCGCATCCCTGAGCCCCTGAACCGCATCCCTGAACCGCATCCCCGCATCCCAGAACCCCATCCCCGCATCCCTGAGCCCCATCCCCGCATCCCTGAGC
>VYZP01029055.1:101280-111499 GCA_013400635.1 Hypocryptadius cinnamomeus
CATCCCCGCATCCCTGAGCCCCGTCCCCGCATCCCCGCGCCGCCCACCCGCGGCTGCCCGCCTCCCGTGGAGCTGCGACGCCACCTGCCGCGCACGGGGCTCACCGGAGCACTGCTCCCAAGGCCACCAAAGTCCGGCCAGGAAACGCCCAAGCCCCTTCTCGGGCCCGATTTCAGGCAGTGCCGGGAGGGGATTGTGAAGCTGTAGCGCTGGGATGCAGCCAGCCTGCTCCTGGGACAACCAGAAAGCACGATTTTATATACATATACATATTTTTTATATCTATCTATGTGTGTATGTATATATATATATATATGTATATATATATACACACATATATATATACATGTACATCTGTATTTATACATGTATAAATACATGTATAATGTATAATGTATACACATGTATACATGTACATGTGTATTTATATATGTGTGTGTATGTATATATGTATAAATACGTGCATACCTATATATATATATATATAGGTATGCACGTATTTATATACGTGTATATATGTATATGTATATATGTATATATATATGCACATATAAGTGTTTTGGTTTTTTTTTCAATGGATCTGAAAGATTTCTTTTAAATCCTCAAGGAAATCCACCACAGGAAGGGCAGATGGATACAGGAGGGAGGGCTGATCCTAATTCAATGTGTCCCAAAAGGCAAGGGGCATTGAGCCTTCCCCAAGGTGTGGGAAGACTCCCTTTGTGCAGCACTCACTCCCTCTCTGTCTCTCTGCCAGCCCCGTGTCCCCACACGGTGAAAATGCCCACTGCTCTTGGTGAGGTGGCCCCAGCACTGTCTGTGGAGCTGGGAGCTCTGCAAGGAGAGCCAGAGGAATGGTGTCCATGCAGATGTTTTACTTCACATGGAAAAACAATGATTTTTTCATGGAGGTGTCTTTCCCTGCGATTTCTGTGTATTTTCTAGGCCAGTGTAGTTTGCACACTTTTCTGAACTTTACTGCTTGGCCCAGCCCACAGCATCCCAGGGCTGTCCTCTGCTTGTGCCCACACTGAAAATGAGACACAGGGAGCCTGGCAAGGGAAAAGCAGGGAAGCAGGATACATGTGTTCCCCACTTTATCCATTTTATTGTTATATAGGACACCACAGGTTCCCACTTGGGAAATACCAGGCAGCCTGAGTCCCCTTGGCCCTGTGCACAGCAGATGTGGGCAGCAGGGCTGCAAGGTATCAAAGGGAATTGGTTTTTAACAAAGTCCCAGATGTGGGCAGCAGGGCTGCAGGGTATCAAAGGGAATTGGTTTTAATGAAGTCCCAGGGATGCCCAGGAAGGAGGCAGGAGCCAGGCAGGGCACAGGGAGCTGCTCAGCCCTGTCACAGCTGCAGTGGCCACAGTTAAACACACAGAGAGGGCAAGTTTGGAACAAGCTTTCACAGCCACCAAGGGTCCCTCTGGAAGGTGCTGATTGGAGTGGTTTGAGGTCAGCATGGTGCAGGAATGCTGCTGTGCAGGGAGGATGTGCTCTCCAAGGCTGGCAGAGAGCAGCAAAACAGAGAATTTGCATCAGGCCAGGGCCTGTGCTGGGCAGCCACAGCAGAGTTCTGACCACAGGTACTGAGGAATTACATGGGGATGGTCAGGGAATGAGGGGTTTTCACCACCATCAGTGGGAGGCACTTTGCAGGGTCAGGTCTTTAAGTCCACACAGAAATCCTGGACACCCTGGCAATGCTGGAGAAGGAAACACCTGGAATGTGTGGACTGTTTCACTGCATGGTGTCTGGAAGTTATTTAGTTCTCCTGTTTGATGCAGCATGGACAGCTCTGAGAGCCTGGGACCTCTGAACACAGAAGGCCTTTGCTCTCGGGGTGCTGCTGCTGTCAAGGGAGTTAGAAGAGTTGACTTAGTTTGCATGAAGAAAGTGATTTCAGTCCCAAAGTCTGCTGGCAATTTCCTTAGGGAACAAGGAGGAAAAAAATCTCACTGTCTCCAGAACAATGTGCTGGAGATGCTTCTTTTGATACATCAAGCCATTCTATGCTTCATGATTAGTTTTGAAGGGGAAAACAACCTTAACCCAACCCATACACCAACCTGCCCATCTTCCTGCTCAACCTCTGCAAAACAGGATCATAAACACTTCTTTATCCAGTAGGCATGTTAGTGAGGCTTCATTAACTCCAAAGCTCAATTAAAGTCTCTAAAAGGCTTTGAGCTGCTTGACCGAAAGGCGCTATGAAAATTAATTTAGTGCTTTTGTATCTGCTCAGCACCAGGACTGTAACAAGAGGCTCTGTTCCTCCAAAATGGGTACAGAGAGGTGATGGCCAGGGAGGAGATGCAGCAGGTGGCTTTTCTGAGGGCACATGGTGGCCAGAGGGCACGGGCTGGGTGCAGGGAGGAGGGAAGAGCTCTGATTTTTAAACACTGGGTATGTGCCTGGCAGCTGGAGGCTGAACACAGCATGCTCATCTCTTCCCAGCTGCAGCGTTCGCCCAGCCTGGGAGCCTGATGAGACAGTTTGGAGTAGGAAGGGGGGGTTAATTGCACATTTTATGGCTGCTAAGAGTCCCCCTGAGCCACAGAGCTGCCTGCTGCACGGGCAGAGAGTCACATCCAGGCTGAGCAGTGCAGAGAATCCCCAGCTGCACACGGGGACACTCAGATAAATGCCACCCCCGTGCCTCGGTGGCAGATTTACCAGGCTCTTTGCATCTCCGGTGTAAATCCAGGCACTTAGAGATAAACTCAGTCCATGGCAAGGAATTGTTTCAACAAAGCAGGGCCTGTCAGGAGCGGGGTTATGTTGACAGAGTGGCAGTCCCTGCCTTGCCAGCTCTTGGCATCCCCCAGCTGGAGCCTTTATTTACAGAGCCCTCTTCGAGGAGCACAGAGCACACGTCACTCCCTCCCTGAGGCATGGAATTAGAAGGAGATATGGGAGAGCAGCAGCATCCTTTTGGACTTTCCCAGATGGCCAGGAGGGGTAAAGAGTGCCTGGAGCCTTGGAAATCCTTGGAGTGTGGTCATTTCCTCCGTTTCCCCACCCACAGCTCGGCTTCAGAGTCTATGCAGAAGATGGAGGGTCTGGTACCTTTGTGTGCAAGCAGAGTTTACCAAAGAAGAGGAAAAGTGGAGGGAAATGAGGGAAAGCACTGAGAAAAGTAAAAAGGAAAAAGGCAGGCCCTGGTGAGATGCTCTGCTCTGAATGCATGTAAAGCCCCATCTCTTCCCCCCTGCTCCCTGTCAGTTCTGTCTGGAGGTTTGCATTCAGCACAGGCTCCTCAGCAACAAATACTGAGAGCTTTATGCAACAGAATAATTGTTTAGTGTTGAATAATTCTCTCCATTTGTACCCTTCAAGCCTCAGATGCTGAGCAGAGACAACACTCAGTCAGAAAGGGAGAAAAGCTTTGATATGGGGAGAGCTGGGGGGAGCAGCAGAACCCCTCCCTCTGCCCACTTTGCCCCAGGTCCCCAGGTTGTCTGGCTTTTCCAAAGGGGCACACAGGTTGCTCATGGTCAGCCTGGTGCCCAGCAGGACCCTCATGTCCTTCTCTGCATGTGCTGCTGCCTGGGGTGATTCCCCCCAGGGAAAGGTTTATTCCTCTCCTGTTTAATTTCTGGGATTCCTGCTGACCCGTTCCCTCAGAATGGTGCCACAACCATCCAGTCCATCAAACACTCCTCAGTTTCTCATCTCCTGCATCCTCAGAGGTGCTGTCTGTGCCATCCTCCAGTTCTGTGAGACAATGCTGACTCCAGGACTGACCTCTGTGCTCCCCACCAGTCTCTGGTGTCCTCTCCATCAGCTGTGTGAGCTCCCAGGTCTCACCCCTGCCCCGTCACAGCCATCCCCATGGCCCCACCTGGCCAATTTGCTGGAGACCCTCCAGAGGTGGATTTTATTCTCCCCATTATAGAGACTGGGGAGATTGAGACCAAAACTTCCCGAAGAAGTCACTCGTAACAAATAAGCAGGGGAGCTCCCACTGGGGTTGGAGTGGCTGTCTCAGAGAAGCAGGAGTGGACAAAGCTTGACACTAAATATCCCTCCTGGCAGAAATTTCTGCACTTTCCCAGAGGCCAGCAGCATATTAGTTTCAGAGGCAAGAAGTTTCTGCTGTAGCTCACAGCTTAAAAGAGCAGGCAGAGACAGCAGCTCTGGAGACTTCGGCACTGTCTTAATAGAAGAGACTGCAGTAAGGGAAAAGTTATATTAAATCTCTATACTTATACGTGTAACAAAAGTGGTATCAGCAAAATCCTCCAGCATCAAAGCAAATCACTTACCTATTTTTAGCTGTGTGATTTAGTCACACACTCCGAGGAAATAAGGTCAGGTTCTTTGCGACGTCTCCCTTTCTCCCTGTCTCCTGCTATTTTTTTCCTGTCCTTATTAAAATTCTCCAGCCTGCAGCAGAGCTCTGCCAGACAGAGCCATCACCATCTGCAGGGTCAGGCTGTGCCCTGTCCCAGCAGGAATCTGTCCTGCTGTCACCGGGGCTGCATCCGAGGTAACAAAGGCGGGGCCCTGCCGGGATTTGTGTCCCAGCACCTCCAACGCTGCCAGGGGCTCTCCGAGCAGGTCCCCGGCACTGAAAGGGTGTCACTGGGAAATGTCACCCCTGGTGCCACCAGGGAGCTGGCCTGGGAATGCCCAGTTGTGACACTGCTGCCTCTCTCTGCAGTTTTCAATCCCAAACTGCTCAGTGCCTCAGTTTCCCCAATCCCAGTGACTTGCTTTGGTTTCTCCTTCAGAAATGGGCAGTTCCCAGCTGTAAGGAGAGGAAATTAAGTTTGGACCCCTTTGAAATGTCATTAGAAAAGCAATTCCAGCAAATCAAATTTTATATCTATTATTATATTAATCCCTATTATTATTTATATAATAAGTATTATTATGATAACTATTATTAATTATGGATTAACAATATCCCTATTATTAATATTAATTAATAATATACTTGAATATTTCGTTCTGTATGACCACTTTTTTCTAGGAGCTCTTCTGGCAGATATTTTTTTTTTAAATTTAAAAGAAGTTCTAATTTTTGTATTTAAAAGAGTATTGGCAAAATTCCCATACAGGAAACACTATTTTCTACCCATCTGTAGGAAATGTCACCTCAACATTATTAGGAGTAACAAACAAGTAATGGAAGTTAATTTAAGAAATTTAAATTTATTTATTTATTTGTTTTCAGTGACATTTTGTTTGTTCTGTTTTGATTTCTGCTGGTGCCAAGAGGTCCAGTCAGGGAAGCAATAGTTCATTCATCTCATGATGCAGCTGAACTTTGAACTACCTGGTCCAGCACATAAAATCTTTCTTCTTTTCAATTTGATAATTCATTATTATTTCTAAGTGCTGCACTAACTGCTGTCTAATACACTTTGGTATTTTACCTGTTGAGCACTGACCATGATTTATGGCCTTACTGTCCTGTGAGAACAGCTCCTGACCCCTGAAAATTCCATTCTGCTTTGCAAGTTGCAGTAATACACATAAAACATTAACATTGGCTCAGACTTGATTTCTGGATCATGTAAAATCAAATTTGTTAATAAGAGGATATCAAAATCTTAATAAAATTGTTTTTCTCAGTCAGTCTGAAGTCAATTGAAAATGTCTTCATTTTATAATCCACAATTAAGGAAAATTTTTAGAAAAAAAATCTATTTGTTTTAAATTCTGAGACTGTAGAAGACCCTACAAAATAAATTATTTCAGTTATTCTAATCAAAATGATGCCACAGTTGCAAAGATAATAGAGCCAATTAAATAAATAATGACAAATAAAATATTTTCATTGTACATACTAATATTACCAACAATCTCTTATGAAGAGCCTCAATATTGTTTCCAATTTTAGATGCGGGCTATAGTCCCTAGCCCTTAAAATGAGTTATTTTACAGCTCTGTATTGATATTTGCTCAAAACTTGCTGCTGTTTTCTGTGTTCATTATTTACCACTGGGAGAATGTATTTGGGTGGTGTAAATGATGTTGTTTTGGGTACTGCTGCAGAGTTAAGGTTATTGTTGAAACTTTAATCAATACCTTTGATGCTTTTTGCCTCTGTTTTTTGACCTGATGCTGCGATATTTGTTTTAAATCTTGCCATTGAATAACAACAAAAGAAATCCAACTATTTCCATGAATAACTGCAAGGTACTAATTATGTTCTGTAAATTAATGGTCTATTTACTGCCTTAACCTATCTTAACAAAGATTTTGTTTGGGGATATATTACTAATGAAAAAGCCTTGACATCTTAATACTCTCCTGGGCAAATCGTTAGAATAGATCCCAAATGCAATTAAAGAAGGACTTTTTTTAAACCACTGTATTAGGAGATAAATAGGCACAGTCTCCTCTCGGAGTGCTTGTTTGTAAATCTGCAGAATTCCCATTAATTCTGTGCTTCTTGCCTCAGAACTGGGCTGCTGCAGCTGGAGCAGGAGAAATGGCTGGGACAGGAGTAGGGGTTTGGTTTATTTTTATTTGTCGTATATGTCGTGAAAAATTGAAATGAGGGAAATCCCCAGAGGCAGCAGCAGGGGAGGAAGTAGAAATAATGACCTGGGGTGGGAATCTCTTCTGTTTGAGGATTCTTTTCCTCCACCATGAACAAGGCTTTCTCCAAGCATCCACAGGTGTGGAATAGCCTCCCACTCAAATTTCCAAAACATATTTTCCAAGATCGTTTCCAGCTCTGCAGATCTTTTCATGTGCTTAGGGGAGAAAAAGGGGGATTTTCCTGACCTCCTGACCACTCACACCAAGCCGTTTCTCTGTGGTTCCTGTGAAGCAGGAACTTTATAACCTTTGGAGTCTCCAAGTTTTAGAAGGCCAACCCTGAAACTACAACTGTTTGAGAGAAACCATGGATTGTGATTTAATCGATCTTAAATATTTTCCAGTGGAGACACAGCTTTGGGAGCACATGACCCTTGAATTTGAAATGAAAGGAAATTGTTGTTTTCTTCCTTTCAAGGAGTTCACATCCTTTCCTGACAGTTTTCAACCCTGACCCTGCAGTCCTCAAAAATTTAGCTTTTCTTTTTATTTATTTTTTTTTTCCACTGCATTTATGGAGACAGGAACTAATTTGAGGGAGAAGGGGGTAAAAAGGAGGGGAATGGATGAGAATAGTCCATGACCCTGCTGAGATGGACAGACATGGGAGAAAACAGAGGACAGACAAGCTCCTGCACATCCCCACAGTCTGAAACACCAAGAAGAGGTTTCTGAGCACATGGGGCAAAGCCTTGGGACCAAAGCCATTTCTTCTCTTGGTTTTTGTGTCCTTTCCCTTTCTGCTGTCAGGAGACCTTTCCAGAGCAAAGCCAAATAAAGAGTCTTCAAACTCTCAGGGTAAGGGAGGGAGGGAGGGAGGGAGGAGGTTGTTGCTGCCTCTCTGCCACACACTGGCATTCAAGCAGCTGAATTAATCCATAGTTTCATGCCTGCTGGTCCCCCTGATTGGGCTTTTATAATTAGAACAATCTTGTTCCCCAGCGTTTATGAAAAGACTCCAGTGCTGGCTCCTAGGTTTTCATTACAGCTGAATTTAAGGGCATTTATTTAGCTTATTGGTACCACTCCCCCATCCTTATTTGCTAACAAGGGCTTTGTTCCATGCTGGGGATTTTGGAGGGGCAGAGGATTAGGGCAGCCCCTCCTCTCTCCGTCCCAGATCTGTCTCCCCAGCACTCCCCGGCTCCTCTGGATTACAGCACGGTGCCATTCTGCATCCCTCCTTCCAGAAAGTGGATTGATTTACCCCTCTCAGCCTGCTCACTCTCCCCCCACCTCCCTCCCGAAGAACAAACAGCATCAGATATGCCAGAGCTCCTCATGTCACCGCTCAGGGACTGTGCTTTGTGAAATAAAATCCTGGAACTCCTGGCCGGAAAGCCAGAGTGACAGGTGGGAGGGAAAACTCTGTCTGAGGAGGAGAGAGAGAAAAACTATTTACAAGGGAAGGCTTTGTGGCTTGGAAAGAAGCAGAGCAACACCCAGGGCTGGGAAATGTGGAACCACTTTTCCCTGCAAGTGTGTTTTGAAGGTAAATGTCCAGTCCCCATCCCATTTTCCAGCTGTTTTGTCTCCCCAGACTCTCAGAGCTGCAGTTGTGCTGTGTCCATGGTCCTTAAACCGCACAGCCCAGATCCTGCCTCACCACAGTTTTCTGCAAATGTCTGCAGTTTCAGCCCTCTGTGGGTTTGGGCAGGAGTGAAAGTTGTATTTTCTTTAAAAGGACAGTTTCAGTCTTGAAAAAGGCATTAGAAATCTCCATGTTTAGCCACTCACTTTGTTCTCACTTAGGTTTTGTTTTTTGTAGATTTATTCCCCCCCCTGGTGATTTTCCTGGAATTTAAATACATGCCAGCAGTTTACAAGCCTTTCCCGACGCTGCCCTAGGCAGTACTGTGTGTTTTCACCTTCCCTGCCTTCAAGATTTAGCTCGAGGGTCCAGCCCCCATGGTAAAATACCTGGCCCTTAAAATTCCAGCCTGCTGCCATCGATCGCAACAAATCGTCTTGGGTTTACTGCTCAAACTGAACAAAACCGAATCTTTAACACACCAAATGCCAAAGCCATAAATACAAGGGCTCAGAGGGACAGGGGAGGGGATGGAGAGGGAGAGGGAAATGGAGGGAAGAGCTGTGGCCACGTGCAGGGCCCCAAATTTGGGGCACGTGCGCTCGCCAGGCACCAATTCCCCCCAGCCTGGCACGCTGTGCTCACCCCACACCAGAGTTGCAGAGAGCAATTTCCAGCAGGTAGGTCATAAATCTCTTGTTTATTGCCTTTTATTATGTTGTTTCAACAGCTCTTAAAGCTGGAACAGCGACCGATTGATAGCTGCTTTAAATCTCTTTCATTTTCTGCACATATTTCTTTATATTTCGGGGAGGGGGGCATCCATCTTTCTTGCAGCTCTCCACCATCTCTTTCCATTCAGGAGTCAAATGCCAGCTCTTTCCCTTTACGAGTCATGTTTTATAGATCCCCCTCCATGCTGGAAATGCTGCTGGTGCCTGGGAAAGGGCAGCCAGGGAGCACCCCTGGAAGGGAACAGAGTGTTCGTGTTTTGCTAGGAAATGCATTGAGTTTGGATTCAGACCAAGAGGGACAAAGTGGAGACAGAAAAGGAGAAGAGATGGCCTCGACAGAGAATTGATTGCCATGGAATGAGGAGGAGAGAGCCACAATTAAAATACTGTATTTTATAGTAGACTATTATAGCCTGGATCAATTTTCAGGTGTGTATTTGCAATTGCATTCCCTCCTCTTGAATGACTGTCTTACAGGGAACAGGACAGCACGAGCAGCCTCAGAGATGGTGTCTGATGAGCCCAGAAGATCTTTATGGAGATGCCAGAGGAGAATTATGGATTAAATCCCATTATCTCTATGGTGCTTTGGGGAGATCCAACCCCGAGCATCATTGGGATCCCCAGCACAGGAGGGACATCAACCTGTTGGAGTGAGTCCAGAGGGAGCCACAAAAATGATCAGAGGGATGGAGCAGCTCTGCTGTGAGGAAAGGTTGAGAGAGCTGGGATTGTTCAGCCTGAAGAAGGCTCCAGGGAGACCTTCTAGCACCTTCCAATATGTAAATGGGGCTTGTAAAAAAGCTGGGGACAAAATTTTTAGCAGAGCCTGTTGTGGTAGGACAAGGGGTGATGGTTTGAACTGAAAAAGGCTCCCTTTGGATCAGATAGAAGGAAGTATTTTACAATGGGTGGGCAGGCCCTGGCACAGGGTGCCCAGGGAAGCTGTGGCTGCCCCTGGATCCCTGGAAGTGTCCAAGGCCAGGCTGGATGGGCCTGGGAGCAGCCTGGGATAGTGGAAGGTGTCCCTGTCATGTAACAGGATGATTTTTAAAATCCCTTCCAACCCAAACCATTCTAGGATTTGCTGATTTCAAGCAGCCTCTGTGCAGCCCTTCTCACAAACCCCAAGCTTTGGGTCACCAGGGACCTCTGAGTGACAGAGGTCACAGCAGCAGTGCCAGAGCTTCCTCTGCCAGCCAGCCTGGCCCAGGGATGTGATTGATGGCAGCACTGAGGAAACTCAGGCATTGCTCTCCCAAAACCTGTATTTTTCCAAGAGCTGATCAAAATCTTATTACATTGGTCAGGGTAGCTATCTACTGGAAAAATAGAGTTTTCCCATGAAAACATTTCATAAGGATATGTCCACAGCACTGAAATTTATA